>SJYC01105219.1:0-32888 GCA_006408675.1 Madoqua kirkii
ACACAGTCAAAGGCTTTGGCATAGTCAATAAAGCAGAAGTAGATGTTTTTCTGGAACTCTCTTGCTTTTGCCACGATCCAGCGGATGTTGGCAATTTGATCTCTGGTTCCTCTGCCTTTTCTAAAATCAGCTTGAACATCAGGGAGTTCACGGTTCACGTATTGCTGAAGCCTGGCTTGGAGAATTTTGAGCATTACTTTACTAGCATGTGAGATGAGTGCAATTGTGCAGTAATTATTGATATATCTCCCACCAATCTTGATTCCAGCTAGTGCTTCATCTAGCCCAACATTTCACTTGATGTTCTCTGCATATAAGTTAAAAAAGCAGGGTGACAATATACAGTCTTGACATACTCCTTTCCCAATTTGCAACCAGTCTATTGTTCCATGTCCAGTTCTAACTGTTGTTTCTTGACCTGCATACAGATTTCTCAGGAGACAGATGGTCTCCATCTTCCCATCTTAAGAATTCCCATCTCTTTAAGAATTTTCCACAATTTGTTATGATCCATACAGTCAGAGGCATTGCTGTAGTCAGTAAAGCAGAAGTAGATGTTTTTCTGGAACTCTCTTGCTTTGTTCTATTGGGGTGGCCAAAAAAATCCCTTGGGGTTTTTTCCATAACATCTTGTGGATGTTACATCTCAGACATATGTACGTGAGATCATAGAGTATTTGTCTTTTTCTGTCTGACTGTGATATCCTTTCTCTAGGAGGCTGAATGTGGAAAGATCCATCCTCCTTGGGTGGCTGGTCCCTCATTCCCTCAGGACAGTATTTGTGAGGTCTGAAACTGATGCTCTTTTTTTTTCTTTCCCAAGAAAACAGTAACTGTTGAAGACAGCCCCTGGAGACAGCAGGTGAGGGAACGCGAGGCACCAGAGAGAGGGAAGTATGATGCTGCCTGGAAAACCATGATTCCCTTCCGACTGAAGCCGAAGTGAGTCCTGAGTGGGAGCCGAACGTCGGTACCCTCCAGGGCAGTGATAGGCCCTGACACCTGGACCCCTCCTAAAGGCTGCACAGCCCTGTCCCAACACTGTTCTGTCACCCTCCACAGCGAAACACCTCCCAAGAAACCTGAGACCCATCAGGGCAGCGCAGCCAGAATCTTCATTCATCATTTAGTCAGTCAGCAGGACTCACTGACACTGTGCTAGACTGGGCGGGGGCGGGGGGGGGGTGTTAACAATGAGGCAGCCAGACAGGACCCTTGCCCATCACCGACCTCACATGGGGGGAAATGAGTAAGCTTATAAGCATGCCAACCAAGTTCCATCTAGTCAAAGCTATGGTTTTTCCAGTAGTCATGCATGGATGTGAGTTGGACTATAAAGAAAGCAGAGTATCAGATAACTGATGCTTTTGAACTGTGCTGTTGGAGAAGACTTTTGAGAGTCTTTTGGACTGCAAGGAGATCCAGCCAGTCCATCCGAAAGGAAATCAGTCCTGAATACTCATTAGAAGGATTGATAACGATGCTGAAGCTCCAATTCTTTGACTACATGATGTGAAGAGCTGACTCATTGGAAAAGACCCTGATGCTGGGAAAGGTTTAAGGTGGGAGGAGAAGGGGAAAACAGAGGATGAGATGGTTGGATGGCATCACCGACTCAATGGACTTGAGTTTGAGTCAGCTCTGGGAGTTGGTGATGGACAGGGAAGCCTGGTGTGCTGCAGTCCATGGGGTTGCAAAGAGTCAGGCAGGACTGAGCAACTGAACCGAAACATATGATTATTTCTGTTTGAGGAAGGTGCTGTGAAGAAATGTAGGGGTGTGAGGGACAACAGATCAGCGACAACGTGATAGGTTCTGAGTGACACTGAAACTGGGACCCGGAGGGTGAACGGGAGGCTGATGTGGGCAGCATGTGCAAGGCCTGGCCTGGCAGCGGAGAAACAGTGATGTGCGGGTCCAGGATCTGAGGAGGAGGCCGCTGCCTCTGCAGAGTCCTAGCCATAGTGCGTGTGGCAAGGCGACGCCCTCAGTATGTCTCCCCGGACCACATTAAGTCCGTCGGTCTTCATTCAAAGAAAAATGGGCAGCCATGGAAAGGGCCAAATGCCCTATGATGTTACCTTAAACTTAAGAGTTTAAGAAATTCATGGAGCCTCCTCTACTAAACCGTAATTTCAAGTAACCATCCCCAGATGACTTTCTGGTTTATACACCTGGGGCTTCAGGGGCCTCCACAGATTCACGCACATACTCATTTATGCAGCATTTGTTGACAGGCGCTTCACACTTCTGGTCTGATCCCTCAGTGTTTCGTCACCGGGAAAAATTTTGTATTTAGGAATCCCTCTTCACTCCAGTGTTTTTCTAACAAACCAACAGCAGTGGTTTTCCTATTTTTCAAATTTGATCTTCTGTCAACACCAGTTACATTGTTACCCACCAAATCAATTGAGAACCTTGGTACTTGAGTTCACCTAGACAGCCTTATCTTAGAGAAAAAAATGTTTCTGCTGGGCCCTTGGGATATCAGCCCTGGCACATTGGCTCTGGCCCAGTTCTTGCCATCACAGATGGCCTCACACGTCTCCTACAATGTCTCACCTTCCCTCAGCTCTTCTCTCCCAGCATCTCCCACCGAGGCCCGGCCAGCATTGCCCAGAACATACAACCATGATTGCTGGTGGGATGGAAAGATGTGAAGGGCCAGAATGTGGAGAAAAGAGGCCATAACCCCAAACAAGAGAACATCCTGCAAGTCTGGCATTCTGCCTTCACATCTATCTCCCCAAATCTTTTTTAATGTTGAATTTTCCTCATATCGAACCATATAACATTAGAGACAATGTTGGGAAAAAAGCGAAATTATACACAATCTCAACACCTTAATGAAATCATTATTTGTCTTTTGCGAACGATTCACAAAGATATGACCTTATCATTCTTATTTACTTTTTTTGCTTTTACAGTTTTTATGGAAGTTACAGAAGCAGAGCATGCAAATTTAAATTGATGAGAATTTAGTTTTGCTCCGTTGCAATTTCCAACCCCTACTTCAAAGTCAGTCTATGAATGATTTGGTATAAATTGTTATATAATTTGATGTTTATTATATATAATATAGATATGTGTATATTGTTCTCTGTCTGACTTCCCTTATTTCTTCCTTTTTTATATAAGTAAAAATATTCTAAATTTCTTGATCTTCAAGTGACCTTTCTTTCAGTATGCTTAGAGCCCGTTCCATGTTCTGCATGTAGATCATCCCTATTTTTAGACCCTTGTGCACTGTTTTCTACAACATGGTGCAGGATATGCCATATTTGTTTTCTTTCTTTTTAAATCATTCCTCTCTTGCTGGGTGTTTTTGTTGCTTCTGGTTTTTAACTATGAGAAATGGGGGAGGAAACCACAGTGTGGTCCTCTGGATGTAGGAAAAAAATATTTTTCCATGACTATTATTTGTGATGCTAACAATAGTCATGAAAAAAATATTGTTTTCTCCATGTAGGCAGTGTAGAATCCACACTGTGGTTTTCCCCCAGTCCTCATTCATCTCTTCCAAGTGCTGCCTGTGACTGAGTTGTCCACCCCTGGAGCCCACGCCCCGGGGTCACCGTGTTGCCTGTGACTCTTCTGCTAGGTTTCCTGAGCCCCAGCCCCTGGATGATGCCGGCCTGTTCTCCTACCTCACACTGTCGTGGCTCAGCCCGCTCATGCTTCGAGGTTTACGGAGATGCCTAGATGAGGACAACATACCCCAACTGTCAGTACACGATGCTGCAGACAAAATGCCAAAAGGTAAAGTCATGCTGAGCAAGCCAGCGGGGTTAAAGACCATGTCTCGGCAGTCGGTGGCCAGAGATGCTTCAGCGTGTGTTTTAAGGGGAGGGGTGTAGTGGTTCATCTTCAGACAAGTGAAATATATCTGTTCTCCCTTTGTAGCAGGAATCCTCCTTCTATCGGAGGTTCTTAATCTGGAGTTAAGTAATAATTTATGTATTTCATATGTAAATATGTAAATATTGTTGCTTTTTTGGGAGAACTTTTTCTGGAACAAGAATTCTCATCTTTTATTGGGTCTGTCTGAGGTCCCCGGACCCTGAGAAAGAAAGTACTGCTTCTTGTCCTTTTTGCCTTTTTTGGTGTGTGGATAAAGCACTTATCTGTGTCACGGATCATTAAATTTTGGCTAGTAGCCCAGGCTCTTAAGCCACCTTGAGCCACCACTAATTGTTGTGGGATTAAATTTCCTGTGCCATCTACCTCACAGGTGAAATTAGATCAAAAGTGGGGGGGAGACTAGTGACCTGGAATGTCCTGTGCTGATGTTACCTCTAGGTTCTTCATGAGAAACCCCACGTGTAGATGGTATTTTCCAAATGTATCCCAGACATGATGGCACCCTAAGAGCCTTCCTGATACCATTCAGTGGTCAGAGACTTTGTGAACCGTCACATGCTATCCCCAGGTCTCAGAGCTTTATAAAGAAAATCAGTGTAGTGAAGCCACTGAGAAAGCAGAAACTTGTTGAATTTTGACCCATCACTTCTTAGACTCAGAAAAAAAAAGAGGTTCCAGGGAGCACCTCTTGGATAATGCCAGATATTGGTAGCATCTCACCTCTTACCAGCCATGATGTCAGAGGAGTTACTTACTTATGTTTTTATGTATAAAATAGTGAACTATAAAAAAATATCTCTCATTGCCCTTCATTGGCTCCTGTAAGAATCAAAAGAGGCAATAGATTTGATGTAAAGCACCCAGGAAAATGCCAGACGCGTCACAGGCCGTCAGTTAAATGCTGGCTTGCTTGCTCTTCCCTCACCACTGCGAAGACCAGGTCTCCTAACTTACTTCTGTTCACTTTCTGCCCACTGGCGCTGCCTTTTTTATTCTGTAACTCACAATGCCTCACCACCACCATTTTTGCAATCACTCCATCTTTACATGATTCTTTGAAAAGGTAATTTCCCATGCATTCACACTTTTAGAGGGATTTCTTTCTATATGTTCACCATTTAACAGGGCTTCCCACGTGGCACTAGTGGTAAAGAACTTACCTGACAAAGCAAGAGACTCAGGAGACATGGGTTCCATCCTTGTTTCAGAAAGATACCCTGGAGGGGGCCTGGCAACCCATTCCAGTATTCTTGCCTGGAGAATCCCATGGACAGAGGAGCCTGATGGGCTACGGTCCATAGGGTCACAGAGAGTCGGACATGACTGAAGGAACTTGGCACACCATTTAACAGGCAGCGTTCTGGGTTGTGTCTTCCCTAATCCTTCAAAAGAGCTGCTTTGTTTTCTATGAGGATGGGCTGACAAAGTGCCAACCATCATCCTCACCACCACTCTCAGCTGCTAAGCTGCTGCTAAGTCGCTTCAGTCGTGTCCGACTCTTAGCGACCCCATGGACTGCAGCCCACCAGGCTCCTCCGTCCATGGGATTTTCCAGGCAAGAGCACTGGAGTGGGGTGCCATCGCCTTCTCCCAACTCTTGGCAGTATTACCATTGTCACCACCATCATCTTCATCCTATGATCACCATAATTCCTCAGTTGTTAGCTATTCTTAATTATAGAGCATCTCCCCACCCATTGTTTCCTTTGCCCATCACAAAAGGATTATGAAATAAACAAGGCAGATGTTGTTTCCCTCATCTTACAAATGAAGAACCAGAATTAAGAGATGTATATTCCTTGAATCATATCATGAATGAATGGAGGAGGTAAAATTTGAAACCAGATCTCTTGAATCTGAATCTAATAATCATGGCCAGAAAAAGATAGAGTTGCCCAGAGAGCTGTGGATAGGCTGTGGAAGACATGAATTTGTTTAGTCAAAGTAGAATCGACTCTAGAGCTTGTTGTTTCTGTGGATCGTGTCATGTGTGGAGGGAGGGCTAGAATAAGGGGAGGCAGCCCCATGGTTTGACCTGAGCAACAGCATCTGCACAATAGAATCCTCCAACACAGACAGGCGTCATGGGAACATTTTTGCTTTGTTGAGCTAGGGTCCAGGCCCCTCAGGTTATCTGGTCTGCATAGGTGGGCCTGGATGGAATGGGGTAGTTTATTTAATAGCTCAGAAAGGAAGAAGCCTGGAGTTTTGATTGCAGGAAAAGGAAAGTAGGACAGAAAGGTCTCATGGTATTGGTTCCCGTCTGGTTTAGGCTGGGCAGGAGTATCCATGGCTGGAGGAGTAAAGAGTTGAAAGGGCCAGAACTGCTTTGTCATGAGAGACTTGGTGAGATTCTGGGCAGAGGATGAGAACCAGATGCTGACAGAGCTCCTGGAGAACAGGCACAACTAGAGCCGCTGTCGGGCCCTGGGGGCAAAGGGCAGCCCAGCAGGGGAGCCTGTTTTGTCCGCTGCGCTCTTGCTGTCTAAGGAGCAGCAGCTTTGGCAAGTGCCTGGAGTCCCTTGGCCTGATCGCGATGCTGTCGTCATTGCTATTGTTCGTTGCTAAGTCACGTCCGATTCTTTGCAACCCCGTGGACTGCAGCATGTCAGGTTTCTCCGTCCTTCACTAACTCCCGGAGTTTGCTTAACATCATGTCCATTGAGTCAATGATGCCATCCAACCATCTCATCCTCTGTCACCCCTTTCTCCTCCTGCCGTTAGTCTTTCTCCGCATCAGGGTCTTTTCCAATGAGTTGGCTCTTTGTGAGGAGTCGAAGTATTGGAGCTTCACCATCAGTCATTCCAATTAGTATTTAAAGCTGATTTCTTTAGGAGTGACTGGTTTGATCTCTTTGCTGTCCAAGGGACTCTTTAGAGTCTTCTCTAGCACCATAGTTCAAAAGCATCAATTTTTCAGCATTCAACCTTCTTGATGGTCCAAATGTCACATCCCTACACGACCACTGGAAAAACCATAGCTTTGACTGGACAGATCTTTGTTGACAAGGTGATGTCTCTGCTGTCTTCATGGGCAGTGCTAACCGCTTTCCAAATAGTGGAACCGGAGATAGGGAAGCAGGAGCCAGGACATCCAAGTTCAGCCAGCATGGTGCCTGCAGCTGATAGACTGGACTGTGGATGCATGGTAGGGGGAGAGGCATCCAGAGCGAGATTAAGAGTCTGGAAGCCTTCAGTATCATAATGACGATTGTCTAGTTACTTGTTCCTGCTTCCAAAACAAAAGAGAAGTGTAGGAAAGTCAACACAGTTTTAATTCTTTTCATGAAAACTTCTCGGATGCTTTTTTAAAAAAGCTTATATACAAATAGTATATCAGTTTTTCCCCCAAAGAAATGTTTTAGGTGTTCGTATTTTGCTGGTGGAGCACAAATCTCCCAGGCATCATTAGCTTGGAATGTCAAAATTAGGACACATTTTTGGTTGCATGATCCAACACTGGGGCACTCTTTTGGGAATTCTGAAATAAATAAGGACACTTTTTGGAGATCAGAGTTCTGTGTTTCATGAATTTTAGTTTGTGTATGAAAAGGAAGGCTACGTTTTTCAGAGCCTTAGGCTGTTTCTTCAACTAACTGTACTTCAGGGTAGCAAAACAGTTGATGAGGGAAATTTCTTTTTTTAATATTTACTTATTTTTATTTGGCTGTGCCAGGTCTTAGAGGCAGCATGCAGAATCTTTAGTTGTGGCATGTGGGATCTAGTTCCCTGACCGGGGTCTAACTCAGGTCCCCTGCATTGGGAACTTGGAGTCTTAGCCACTGGGCCACCAGGAAAGTTCTAAGAAAATTATTTTTTTACAGAAAATTCAAGCTGATAACTATAAATGGAATGATAGAATTAGACAAATCACCATTTTGCCAGTCCTGTCGGAGGTGGATATAGGGAATGATCATCAGCGATGGGGAACTTGGCAATGGATGAATCAGGTTAACACCCCTTAACTCAGTGATCCAGTTTAACATCCAAAAGTGGGATAGCACACTTTGTACGTCTTCTGATGTAATTAAACAACATATACTGTATCATCTATTAAGTATTTTTGCCAGCTGACTTAAATTCTGAACTTTATTATGCATCTAGATCTAGCTGACAGCTTAATAGGAAATACATGGCATAGAAACTTATACTAGCCCCATGGGGGTGCAATCAGTCAAATCCAGAATATGGAAAACTCAACAGGATAAATCATTCAGATTCTTTAGAAAATAAATGGCAGAAAATGCAGAGGACTGGAAATTGTTATAGATAAAATGAGATCAAGAGGCCTGTCAGATTTGTCTTTTAACTGCAATGAGTGGGACCTGTTTGGATCTTGATTTAGGGAAACTAACAGTAAGAACATATTTTTGAAATAGAGAAAGTTGAATTAAATGCCATTCTTACTATGCTATTAATATATGGTGATTATTAATAGTTATTAATAATGAATAGTCATTCATTCATAACCATTTTTATGGTTACTATGTGGCTTTTTAGGGCTTTATCTGGAAGAGATGCATACTGAAGCATTTATAAATGAAACAATATCTTTGGGATTTGCTTGAAATATTCTTGCAAAAAGAAAAATAATGGAAGGGAAGGAGAGATTAAACAAAAATGTCAAATGTTGGTAATTCTTGGAGCTGGGGCATGTATATCTACAGCGTGCATGTAATATAAATGCCCTGTCTTGTTCTCTCTCCTTGTGTTATCTTTGACAATTTCTGTAACCAAGTTCCTAGATCAGCAAGAACTGGGAGAGTTGGGTGACACAACCAAAGAGATTTCATTTGCCTCCATTTCCTTCTTTTCAAGGCTTCATCGTCTTTGGGAAGAAGAAGTCTCACGGCACGGACTCGACAAAGCTTCAGTGCTTCGAGTGATGCTGAGATTCCAAAGAACAAGGCTTATTTTTGATACAATTATGAGCTGCTGTTTCTCCATCGCAAGTGTTCTGGGGCCCGTAAGTAGCAGACTTGATGAGGTATGCGGTCTTTAGGCTTTGGCGACTAGCATGTTTAGATCCATGCTAAGAACTGGAAATGTCCTGAGACTTCCCTGGTGGGTCAGTGGTTAGGACTCCACACCTCCAACTGGGGGGAGGATCGATTCCCGGTTGGTGAACTAAGATCCTATATGCCATGCAGGGTGGCCAAAGAAAATAACAATAATTTTTTAAAACCTCAAAACATAAACAAACAAACAAAAAGGTCTGAGGATGTCGGCCTCTCAACTGCTGCTCAGAAAATGAAGGCTTTCTGGGGGCAGTTGAGCCAGTAGCAGCTGAAAGTGTGAAGTCTGCAGCCAGTGCTTCAGTTCTAACCTTGGTTCTGCTGCTTAATTTCTGGGTGACTTTGGGCAATTTGTTTACCCCTTCTCTGCCTTGGTTCCCTCATGGAACCCTATGATGCTCTCAACCATAGTCCTCATGGAAACTCTCATGTTTGAAATGCAGAGCCCGACATTGTCTGCCTCATAGGGTGACATTAAATAAGTTCAGTATAGAAAACATTTGGAACTCAGTCTGTCTCAGGACGTGGGAGCTGCTTTGAGAAAAGGCTGAAGAGCTCAGGGCATGCAGGAGATTCCATGTACCGTGGTTAGGATGAATGGGCTTGCTTTTCCTATTAGTTCCTCAGCTGCAGACAGTGAACCTGGCTGGGGTCACGTGCTCACTTGGTTGGTCAGCAGTGGAACGCTTTAATTGACGATCCAGCCTAGGCTGTGTGCATTGGAGCAGGCGACCGTCTTCCCAGAAGAAAATAGAGGCGTTGTTACCAGCTCGGGGGAGAAAGGTTGCAGGTCAGGAGGAAGCAACAGCTGATGACACCACAGAGATAAGTGACTTGGGTGACAGCATGCTCTCCATTCGTCCCTTAGACCCACTCTCCACCCTTGTCCACCACCCTATGCTATGCCCCTAGTGTGTGACCTCTCTGGATCACATCTGTGGGGTACCTCTGCCTCTGGCTTCTGGTTGAGTTTGATCAGTGGGAGACCTCCTCTGGAGGCTGGAGGGAAGGAGAAGATGAGGGCAAGATATATATCACTCTGACTTCCTCCCTCCCGGTCACTGAGGGTTGGTGACCAGATCCTAAAATGAAGCGCCCTTTTTGTATGACTTTCTCCTTCTAGGCTTCAGTAAACTCATCCTCCCCTCCCCATTTAGTTCCCTGTGGTTGCTAGCTCCAAGGTGCTTCTCCATTCCTATTAAATTTCCTCAGTTCTGCCCGCATCTTTATAAATAGTCAGGTTATTATCCCCTGGATTACTCCATGTGTGTGTAATCTATTTCCAATTGGGACTGATGCTGAAATGTGGTCTCTGTACTCTGGTGCCAAATCAAATCTCAGAGACAGAGTTTTGGTGAAGGGCTTCCCAGGTGAAACTAGTGATAAAAAAAAAAAAAAAAAAAAAAATCCCTCTGCCAGTGCAGGAGATGCAAGAGACATGGGTTCAGTCCCTAGGTTGGGAAGAGCACCTGGAGTAGGAAATGGCAACCCAGTCCAATATTCTTGCCTGGAAAATTCCATGGACAGAGGAACCTGGTGGGCTATAGCCCATGAAGTCACAAAGAGTCAGACACGACCGAGTGACTAAGCACCCACACACTCACACAGAAAAGAATAGCTTTATTGCTTTGCCAGGCAAATGGGGACACAGTGAGCTAAAGACCTCAAAAATGTGTGTCCCAATTCAGGGGGATTTGGTGAGGAGTTTTATACCAATCCTCTTGGCTCAGACAGTAAAGAATTTTCCTGCAATGATGGAGACCCAGATTCAATCCCAGGGTTGGGTAGATCTCCTTGAGTAGAAAATGGCAACCCAGTCCAGAATTCTTGCCTGGAGAATTCCATGGACAGAGGAGCTTGGTGGGCTACAGTTCATGAAGTCACAAAGAGTCAAACATGACTGAATGACTAACTTTCACTTTATAGCAATGGTTCAAGGGTGAGGTTTGCTGATGAGATCAGGGTGTGTGCAGGGCCTGCACTCCTTTAATCTGGCCTCAGGAGGTTTTCTGATGAGCTTCTGTGGTTCTTGAGGTTATCAGACTGTGACCTTCTCTTTGGAGTAGAGTACTGCATCAAACAGTTAGCAGCTGCCGTTTGTTTTAATTCTGCAGAAGAGCTCAAAGATATTACTGTGTGTGTCCCTTGAGGAGGAACCAGGACCGTGCCCAAGACTGCACTGCTGTTTCCTGGCTGCTTCTCCCCTGTCTCCACATCCCCTCTCCTCCCTTAGGAATGCAAGGAAGCTCGTGGAGGCTGGAGTCTGTTCCCTACAAACGAGAAATAGGGGGCATAGAATAAGCTTCTGCGTCCAGGAGCGCCAGAGCATCCTGCCTGGTTTCAGGACCAGTGTGAGGTGGTGGAGCTGGGCTTCAGATCTGGGTCAGTTGCACTCCTGAGTGTCCTCCAACTGGACTGTGATCTTCTGAGTGCAGAATTGTGCTTGAGTCAGTTGTGATCATCTAGTAAACCCCCTCTCTTGACCTGAGGACCTCACACCCAGTGCACTTTGGTTAGGTGTTGCCTGAAAGCAGAATTGGGAAGTCAGAGTGATGCAAACTCCTGTTTTCTTTTAGATGTTGGTTATACCAAAGATCCTGGAATACACCGAAAACCCATCCGGGGACGCCGCCTATGGAGCTTGGCTTTGCCTTGCCCTTTTTTTCACCGAATGTCTGAAGTCTCTGAGCATGGTTCATGCTGGGTCATCAACCAGCGCACAGGCGTCAGGTTTCGTGCAGCTGTCTTCTCCTTTGCCTTTGAGAAGCTGATGCAATTTAAGTCTCTAACACACATCACTGTGGGAGAGGTAAGTGACGAAGTTGCACATTGAGGGGGTATTTCCTCCTCCCCCTCCATACCTCCTTACCGTGGAGGCCAAGGGATGGAGAAAAGGCTGGAGACAAGGAAGAAAGAGAAAGGAAATCATTTCCAGGGTGAGTGTTGATAACCATCAATAATTGCCTCTGGGATCATAAGAGATGGTCAACAGTAAATGAGATTCCAGCTGTATTCAGAGCCTTAGAGACGATTTATCCATCCATTCAATAAATTGTAACTGAGGTATGCTTTGGGCCAAGCCCTGTTCTAGGCCCTACAGGTACATGCTAAGTCACTTCAGTTGTCTCTAACTCTTTGTGACCCCATAGACTGTAGCCCACTAGGCTCCTCCATTCATGAGATCCTCCAGGCAAGAATACTGGAGTGGTTTGCCATTTCCTTCTCCACCTAGGGGTACAATTCAGTTCAGTTGCTTAGTTGTATCTGGCTCTGTGACCCCATGGACTGCAGCGGCGCACCAGGCCTTCCTGTCCATCACCAACTCCCGGAGCTTGTTCAAACTCATGTCCATCGAGTTGGTGATGCCATCCAATCATCTCATCCTCTGCTGTCCCTTTCTCCTCCTGCCTTCAACCTTTCCCAGAATCAGGGTCTTTCCAAATGAGTCAGCTCTTTGTATCAGGTAGCCAGAGTATTGGAGGTTCAGCTTCAGCATCAGTCCTTCCAATGAATATTCAGGATGGATTTCCTTCAGGATGGACTGGTTTGATCTCTTTGCAGTCCAAGGGACTCTCAAGAGTCTTATCCAACATCACAGTTCAAAAGCATCACTTCTTTGGCACTCAGCTTTCTTTATGGTCCAACTCTCACACCCGTATTGTAACTGAGGTATGCTTTGGGCCAAGCCCTGTTCTAGGCCCTACAGGTACATGCTAAGTCACTTCAGTTGTCTCTAACTCTTTGTGACCCCATAGACTGTAGCCCACTAGGCTCCTCCATTCATGAGATCCTCCAGGCAAGAATACTGGAGTGGTTTGCCATTTCCTTCTCCACCTAGGGGTACAATTCAGTTCAGTTGCTTAGTTGTATCTGGCTCTGTGACCCCATGGACTGCAGCGGCGCACCAGGCCTTCCTGTCCATCACCAACTCCCGGAGCTTGTTCAAACTCATGTCCATCGAGTTGGTGATGCCATCCAATCATCTCATCCTCTGCTGTCCCTTTCTCCTCCTGCCTTCAACCTTTCCCAGAATCAGGGTCTTTCCAAATGAGTCAGCTCTTTGTATCAGGTAGCCAGAGTATTGGAGGTTCAGCTTCAGCATCAGTCCTTCCAATGAATATTCAGGATGGATTTCCTTCAGGATGGACTGGTTTGATCTCTTTGCAGTCCAAGGGACTCTCAAGAGTCTTATCCAACATCACAGTTCAAAAGCATCACTTCTTTGGCACTCAGCTTTCTTTATGGTCCAACTCTCACACCCGTACATGACTACTGGAAAAACCATAGCTTTGACTAAATGGACTTTTGTTGGCAAAGTAATGTCTCTGCTTTTCAATTTGCTAAGTTGGTCATAGCTTTTCTTCCAAGGAGCAAGCGTCTTTTAACTTCATGGCTGCAGTCACCATTTGCAGTGAGTTTGGAGCCCAAGAAAATAAAGTCTCTCACTGTTTCCATTGTTTCCCCATCTATTTGCCATGAAGTGATGGGACTGGATGCCATGATCTTAGTTTTTTGAAAGGAGCTTTAAGCCAACTTTTTCACTCTCCTCTTTCACTTTCATTAAGAGGCTTTTTAAGTTCCTCTTCACTTTCTGCCATAAAGGTGGTGTCATCTGCATATCTGAGGTTATTGATATTTTTCCCAGCAATATTGATTCCAGCTTGTGGTTCATTTAGCCCAGCATTTCACATGATATACTCTGCATATAAGTTAAATAAGCAGGGTGACAATATACAGCCTTGATGTATTCCTTCCCCAATTTAGAACCAGTCTATTGTTCTATGTCCAGTTTTAAGTGTTGTTTCTTGATCTGCATACAGATTTCTCAGGAGGCAGGTAAAGTGGTCTGGTATTCCCATCTCTTTAAGAATTTTCCACAGTTTGTTGTGATCCACATAGTCGTAGGCTTTGGAGTAGTCAGTTAGCAGAAGTAGATGTTTTTCTGAAACTCTCTTGCTTTTTCGAGGATCCAGTGGATGCTGGCATTTTGATCTCTTGAGCTACCAAGTCCTTCCATATTTTTCTTCCCAAGTCATCTGAGGGGCTTGATCCAGGCCAGAATACTGGAGTGAGTAGCCTTTCCTTTCTCTAGAGGATCTTCCCAATCTAGGGATCAAACCCAGGTCTTCTGCATTGCAGGCAGATTCTTTACCAGCTGAGCCACAGAGGAAGCCCAAGAACACCAGAGTGGATAGCCTGTCCCTTCTCCAGCGGATCTTCCTGACCCAGGCATCGAACTGGGGTCTCTTGCATTGCAGGCCGATTCTTTACCAAGTGAACTATGAGGGAAGTTCACCAAAGGGGTACAACAGTGGCCAAAATGACAAAAATCTTGGGACTTCCCGGGTGGTCCAGTGTTTAAGACTCCATGCTTCCATTGTAAGGGGATATGGGTTCCATCTCTGGTCAGGGAACTAAGATCCTTCATGCAGCTAAAAAACAATAAACCCACGAATCCCCAGTAGAAGCATATCAGAAACCACATCCCCTCAGATGCCCTGGGGAGGAAGGTATGGGAGGACTTGGTAGCTCAAGGGAAAACAAGCAGAGATAATCTCTCTGGGTGTTAATTTTCTTATCTGCAGAGGAGGAATACTCACAGCTGCCTGGTTATTGTTACTGATGGGCGATTTCCTAGCTGGAGCTCCCTACAGCATAACACAAGCAAGGGCAGAGACTGAAACAAGATATATGACTAACTATGACCCAGAGTCATGGGGGACATTGGGATTTTCTATGTGTAATTTCACTTTCTCTATTTTTCTGCTATCACTACTAGTGCTACTGCTACTGCTAAGTCACTTCAGTCGTGTCTGAGTCTGTGCGACCCCATAGACGGCAGCCCACCAGGCTCCCTCGTCCCTGGGATTCTCCAGGCAAGAACACTGGAGTGGGTTGCCATTTCCTCCTCCAACGCATGAAACTGAAAAGTGAAAGTGAAGTCGCTCAGTCGTGTCTGACTCTTAGTGACCCCATGGACTGCTGCCTACCAGGCTCCTCTGTCCATGGCATTTTCCAGGCAAGAGTACTGGAGTGGCGTGCCATTGCCTTTTCTGTCTCTGTTTTTCTACTGCTTACCAATTGCCTTGACAAGCATGGATTAGTTTTATATTGAAATAGATAATTTAATTTTTGGAAAAGACATCCCTGCTCTGGTTCTTTCCTCTCAAACAAACTCCTTTGTGATCTGGCTTCAGCAGCTCTCCTGCCTCATCTCTTCCTGTGTTCCTTTCTCTAGTCCTAGGTTGACATCTACCCTTCTGGCCAGGTAGGGCTAAACCTCTAGCCCCAGATAGACCAGGCATGTCCACCTTCAGGCAGCTTTGCTCACATCACTCCCCCTGCCCTTTCAAAATTTCGTTCAATCTTCAAAGGCCTGGCTGAGGTGGTCTCTCCTTCATGATAGTATCTCTAGACCCCCTCTTTCTGACCCTACTCCCGACCAAGCCCAAATCTGGTCTCTCCACTCAGATGAGCTCCCTTCAAAGACATGAACTATTTCAGATCCACAACTCTATCCCTCCAAAAGCCCAGCATCTGAACTACACAGGACAGTCTCCAAAAAGCAGTCTGCTAAATGAACCGTTGCCCCCAAACAGATGCTTCTTCTAACTCAAGTACCATTAAATGTAAGATTTTTATCTTACAGATCATGTATTGTTATCATTATTACTGTTCTTCCTCACCATTTTACTCATTCTCTAACCTTAGGCAACTTATTCAGCCTCTCTGGAGCTGTGGGATAGTAATAGGACCGACCTTGTAGAAGTGTTGTCTTACGAGATCACATGAGTTAGTCCATATAACGCATGTAGCAGAGGGGCAGTATTCATGTGTTCAGTTACGTCATTAATTCCTTTTAGGCCTTAAGCATCAAAGCTACCCTGTCCTCCTGCACTTGATTAGAGCTAAAGGATCCACGGCAACCCTCCTCCCTGTTCTCAGCAAAGTTATCACAGTAACTGTGAACGTCCTCTGAGCCAGATATTATCCCAAACGCATCACTAAGTTAGCTCACTCGGTCCTCTGATGACCTCTTACGTGATAGCTTCTGTTACTATTCCCATTGTCATGGAGGTGGAAACTGAGGCCAGGAAAGGGTATGAAACTTGGACAAGGTCACACGATTGTTAAGTGGTAGAGTCTGGCTGCAGATTCCAGGCTCTGAACTTGAGCTGTCACCTGCTTTGCTAAGGAGATCTTCTGCATTCAGGCTGATGCTGCTTTCTTTTCTGTTTGTCTGTTCTAAGCCCTACTTTATGTGAAGTCCAACTTTCCCAACATCTTCACAGAAGCAGAAAATAAGACGATCCATTTGGAACTGAAGATGAAAGTAGTCGCTCATATGAGGATTTCTAGAGAGTTGCTTCCATACATTTTATATTAAAATTAATTTTAAGGACACCTGGGTTGTGTCCATGTCCCGGCTATCATAAAAGGTGCTGATGTGAACACTGGGGTTACATGTGTCTTCTTCTCAGGATATATGCCCAGTAGTGGGGTTGCTGGGTCAAATAATAGATTTAGTCCCATCCTAGTTTATAAAGGAATCTCCATACTGTTCTCCATAATGGCTGTATCAGTTTACATTTCTGGCAGAAACTAACACAACACTGTAAAATTTTTAATTAAAAAAGCAATAGAGAAAAAAGTAAAAAAAAAAAAAAAAAACCTGAATACTTTCTCCTTAGGAAAGAAATAGAAAAAATAGTATAGATGACCCCCTACACCTGGTCACTCCTCCTATGCCTGAACTAACATTCAGTTCAGTTCATTTCAGTTCAGTCTCTCAGTCATGTCCGACTCTTTTCGATCCCATGAATTGCAGCACACCAGGCCTTCCTGTCCATCCCCATCTCCCATCTCCCGGAATTCACTCAGACTCACGTCCATTGAGTCAGTGATGCCATCCAGCCATCTTATCCTCTGTCGTCCCCTTCTCCTCCTGCCCCCAATCCCTCCCAGCATCAGAGTCTTTTCCAATAAGTCAACTCTTTGCATGAGGTGGCCAAAGTACTGGAATTTCAGCTTTAGCATCATTCCTTTCAAAGAAATCCCAAGGCTGATCTCCTTCAGAATGGACTGGTTGGATCTCCTTGCCAACTTTTAAAAGTACATTTAGGTACACATATGAATTACCCACAGAAAACATAATTTGTGTGTGTGTTTTTGCATAAATCATATTGCATTTTACATAGTTCTGCAACAACTTGGTTTTACCAACAGAAAATGTAAGATATGTATTTTTGGGTGAGATTTTTACATCAGTGGCACTACATCACTTACATCATTTTGCAGTTTTTCCTTCTCTCCTCACTATGTCTTGAATTTCCATGTTGGCACATTTAGATCTTCCTCATTACTTTTCAGTGATGCTTACTCATAATTAAAGCACTTCCTCTTTTCTTTATTTTTTTACTGTGATATAATTGATGTAGAATTTTGTATTAATACAAAATATAGAGCATAATGGGCCCTCTCAGGTGGCGTTAGTGGTAATGAGCCCATCTGCCAATGCAGGAGACATGAGAGACATGGGTCTTTCCTGGGTCAGAAAGATCCCCTGGAGGAGGGCACGGCAACCCACTCCAATATTCTTGCCTGGAGAATCCTATGGACAGAGGAGCCTGGTGGGCTAGAGTCCATAGGGTGGCAAAGAGTCAGACATGATTGAAGTGATTTAGCACGCATGCACGCGTACAGCGCGACAATTTGATGTATGCATATATTGCAAAATGATCACCACAGTAAGTTTAGTTAACAGACTTTTCTTGTGATGAGGATTTTTAAGATCTATTTTCTTAGCAACTTCCAGGTATACATACGGTTTTGTTAACTATCGTCTCCATACTGTGCCTTAGATTCCCAGGACTTATGTATCTTATAACTGTTAGCTTTTACCTTTCGATCACTCTTGTCCATTCCTATCACCGCCATATAGCCTTCTCAATGTGTGAAAATATTTTATATGAGCTACCTCATTCAGTGATCACATCAACGCTATAAAGCAGGTTGTTTTATTATTCCCATTTTACTGATGAGGCAACAGAGGCACAGAGTGACTGAGTCACATGTCTGTGGTTCCATAAATGACAAACCTGAGACATCAACACTGACAGTGTGCCCCAGCATCCAATATTAACTAATACTTCTTAAGTGAGTGCTTCAACCTTCCCCCACCAATGGACATTTAGGATGTTTCTGGGTTTGCTGCTATGGACAGTGCTATAATCAACATCCTTATATATGTGCTTCCTCCAGCACATCAGAGTGTTTCTCAATGGAGATATCAAAGTGACAGTCATGGGGTTTGTATAATTATTAGTTTTTAAAAGATACTGTTAACGTGTCCTCCAAACTGGCTGTACAAAGTTATGCTCACCCAACACTAAAAATTTTTAAAAGCTTAGCCTGGGGCACATTCTGGGCACTGGAAGGACACTGGGTTAAAATGAAAAGAAAACCGATTCTTAGGAATTCAGGTTGGTAATTCCAAAAGACATTAATGAATTGATTCCTTAAATATTTTGTGACTTGGAATGTCAGCTTTTATACAATGCTCTAGGCAGTACATGTTGGGGAGGGAGGGAGTGGGCAGAAGAGTCTATAGCAAAAAAGAGAAAGGAGAGGGAGAAAAAGACTCCGCTCCTGCAAAAAAAATGCGGGTATTATGATTAGAATGAATGGAATGGAATGGAATGGAATAAAATATTAGAAGCAACTCTGTGGAATCTGGCTATTAGTAGTAATAGTAGTGGCTAATTAGTAGTAGTAGCAATAGTTCAAAAATGTTATGTTCGTTGGGTGCGGTCTATGTGTGCAGATATTTATCTCATTGACATTCTACAGTAACCATGTAGAGTAGGTGTAATCATTCCAGCTTTACACGTGGAGGCTCCGAGTGGCAAAGTAGCTTGTCCAGGGTCACACAGCTAGCGACATGAGAACTGTGACCCTGGCGTGTCTCTCCACTCCACCACCCTGCCTCTCAAGCTGCCGGCCCATAGAAGGCGTGGCGAAGCCGTCTGTCACACGCACGTGCAGCCTCTTCTGGGAACTTGGAGTGGTGACACCTGTGTCCACGGGCTTATTGTCTTACAGGCCATCAGCTTCTTCACCAGCGATGTAAACTACCTGTACGAGGGAATGTACTATGGGCCCCTGGCAGTGCTCACCTGCTTACTGTTGATAATCTGCAGCATCGCCTCTTGCCTCGTTCTCGGGCCCACAGCGCTCACTGCCACACTGTGCTATCTGCTGTTTTTGCCACTGCAGGTAATGTCTTTGCCACCCATTGGATACTGGACATTCCCCAGAACTCTTAGGGCCCTGGAATTGGGGGTGCTTCTGAGCGGGAAGGCTGACCTTCATCGACTGCTCATTCTGTTGCAAGTGAGCTTCGGCATCAGTTCCTTCCTCAAATGGTTCTCTGGCTGCCACGCTGGGGCCTCATAAATATTAACAAGGAGTGAATCTGATGGGTGAGGTCCACCTCGTGGGTTTCCGTGAGTGATTATCTCCTTCATGGGCTTTCCTCAGTAGCTATCCTCTGTGGAAGATCTTGGTTCCTTCTCTTTTACCCAGAATGTGCTGGTATAATAGAGCTGACAGCATAGCACATTGGCACAGTTTAATGGGGGAAGGGAAGCAAATTTGCCGCCAAAGATTCAGCTGAAATAAATGGGCAAAACAAGAAGTAACTCTTGGATTTGTGTGCTCTGATTTATTGAAATGGAGTGTTCTCCTTTGTCAGTTCAGGCACTCTAATCAAAAGGTGATTGTAGTCTTACTGCATGGAGAAGGCAGCGGCACCCCACTCCAGTACTCTTGCCTGGAGAGTCCCATGGACGGAGGAGCCTGGTGGGCTGCAGTCCATGGGGTCACGAAGAGTCAAACACAGCTGAGCGACTTCACTTTGACTTTTCACTTTCATGCATTGGAGAAGGAAATGGCAACCCACTCCAGTGTTCTTGCCTGGAGAAGCCCAGGGACGGGGGAGCCACCAGGCTGCCAGTGGACTGCCGTCTTTGGGGTCGCACAGAGTCAGACACGACTGAAGTGACTTAGCAGCAGCAGCAGCAGTCCTACCGCATAGCAAGGAAACCATATTCAATATCCTGTAACAAACCATAATGGAAAATTATTTATGTATATATGTGTGTGCGTGTGTGTATGTATGTATAACTGAGTCATTTTGCTGTACTGAGAAATTCAGTTCAGTTCAGTCACTCAGTCATGTCCGACTCTTTGCAACCCCATGAATTGCAGCATGCCAGGCCTCCCTGTCCATCACCAACTCCCAGAGTTCACTCAGACTCACGTCCATCGAGTTCGTGATGCCATCCAGCCATCTCATCCTCTGTTGTCCCCTTCTCCTGCCCCAAATCCCTCCCAGCATCAGGGTTTTTTTTCCAATGAGTCAGCTCTTCGCATGAGGTGGCCAAAGTGCTAGAGTTTCAGCTTTAGCATCAGTCCTTCCAAAGAAATCCCATGGCTGATCTCCTTCAGAATGGACTGGTTGGATCTCCTTGCAGTCCAAGGGACTCTCAAGAGTCTTCTCCAACACCACAGTTCAAAAGCATCAATCCTTCAGCACTCAGCCCTCTTCACAGTCCAACTCTCACATCCATACATGACCACAGGAAAAACCATAGCCTTAGACTAGATGGACCTTAGTCGGCAAAGTAATGTCTCTGCTTTTGAATATGCTATCTAGGTTGGTCATAACTTTCCTTCCAAGGAGTAAGCATCCTTTAAATTAATACAGCACTAAAAATTAACTATACTTCAATAAAATTTTTTCAAAAACGTGATCTAATTGGTAGAGGGTTTAGTACTCTTGCCTGGAAAATTTCATGGACTGAGGAGCCTGGTGGGCTATAGTCCATGGGGTCGCAAAGAGTTGGACACGACTGAGCGACTTCACTTTCACTTTAGGGTTCCCAGAGGCAGAGGAGTCATGTTTCTGTTTAGTTAGCCAAAGCCTGGCTTGGAACCCAGAAGAGAAAGCCCCCCAGAATGTGTGAGGCAGGTGTCTTGAGGCATGATGGCCCAGAGAGGCTTCCAGACTTTCAGCGGGGACGAGGAGCTGAGAGTGCAGGATCAGCCCCAGGGATTCCGTCCACTTGCGGAGCTGACTTTGGAAGTACTCTGAGTTGCCACAGTAATGCCAGACTGCACTTTCCTGCCCTTATAAAAGATGCTCTTGCTGCATCCTCACTGCAGATATTCCTGACCAGAAAGTTTGTGGAGTCACAGAAACATACATCAGAGGTCAGTGACCATCGCATCCGCGTGACCAGTGAAGTTCTCACCAGCATTAAGCTGATTAAAATGTACGCCTGGGAGAAGCCATTTACAAAAGTCATTAAGGTACAGAATACCTGGCTTTCTGCTCTGAGCCTGGGGTATTATGGGGACTGAGCTTTTCACCTTCTGGGGCTTCTTTCATCTTCTGGGGCTTGATCTGTGCTCCTGGGAGAATGTTCTTGTGATTCATTTCTTCATTTTGAATTTTCCAGATCTCAGGAAAAAGGAAACAAAGCTCTTGGAGAAGTGTGTGTTTATCCAGAGCCTGACCACAGTCATCTTGTTCCTAGCCCCCTCCTTATCTGTAGTATCGCTGTTTCTCACCCACACAGGCTTACGACTGAAACTCACAACTTCAGTAGTAAGTGCTGGGGTACTTTCCTTCCTCCCTCATACTCATAGGGAGTTTTCTCATGTGTCCTTTTCTAGTCCATTCCCCCCGAAAGATCTAGAGGTTTTGTAAACGAATAATACAAATGAATCTTGATTTTCCAGACTGTTAGGGTCTTGAGCTTTCTTCCATTTCAGTCCATGTAGCTGGTATCCCCTGCATAGCAGCTGTGGGGGCTGGAGTGGGGTGGGGAATGACTATCATCTCGGGTGCAGTGGAGGTGAAATGCGTAGTTAAAACCCAGATGATGCTGAGGTTGAAAATCCTGAAGTGGGGAGCTCCTCTGATCTGAAGATAGGACCCTGAAAATGCATTTTAAATGCAAAGGTCTGGCTTCTTCTGTCTTTTCTTTTGTGGTCTGACCCTGGCCTTGGGGAGCAGCAGCTGCCTTCCAAGGTTAGGAATTTGATTATTTGACAGTAAGACAGAGGGCTACTATAGAGGCTTCCCAGGTGCTCAGTGGTAAAGAACCCATGAGGTTGACCCCTGGGTTGGGATCCTCCTCTGGAGAAAGGAATGGAGAATCCCGTGGACATAGGAACCTGGCGGGCTACAGTCCATGGGGTCGCAAAGAATTGGACAAGACTTAGTGACTAAACAACAACCACAAAACAGCTCTTAGAATCCATCCAAAGAGCCCAGGAGCCTGCATCTGAAACACGAGAGGTAGCATTTGACCCTCTGCAGCCAAGACTTGTTGGTGCTCCAGACGGCAGTCAGCTCTGCTAGCCCAGCACACATCAAGGAAAACCCCAGGGAGTCATTGGATGGTAGGAAGACTATGTAAGGAGAACGCTCAGTGGAACTTTAAGGTCACACTGCACTTACACCACACCAGGTTTGACTAAAGGTTAGACTAAAGCTCTGTTAGAGTGGAGGTTAATCTGGACCAAAAAGAGGGTAGAGACGGGGCATGAACTGCATGAATTGAATGGAAGGTTCCCAAGGTACCTCCAGGAGGTCATTCTCTGGGATCCTGAGGACCAAGGGTGGTTTGCTACAGTCAGGAAAGGTCTCCTGACAGGGTAAGGTGAGGCATGGATTAAGCTTGATGCTTAGGGAGTTTTTGTTTCTTTTCTAAATTTTTATTGGATTGTAGCTCATTTACAATGTTGTGTTAGCAAAGTGAATCAAATATATCAATTCTTTTTCAGATTTTTTTTCCATGAATAGCTCATTACAGAATATTGAATAGAGTTCCCTGTGCTATACAGTTGGTCACTGTTAGTTATCTATTTTATATATAGCAGTGTGTACATGTTAATCTCATTTGCTTAATTTATCTCTTCCTCCCACGCTTCCCCTTTGAAAACCGTAAGTTTAATTTTGAGATCAGTGAATCTGTTTCTGTTTTGTGAATAAGTACATCTGTATCATTTTAAATTAGATTCTCACATATAAATGATATCATATGCCGTTTGCCTTTCTCTGACTTAATTCACTTTGTATGATAATCTCTAGATTCATCCATGTTGCTGCTAATGGCCTTATTTCATTCTGTTTTATGCTAAATCTTATTCCATCAAATGTATGTACCACATCTTTATTCATCTGTCATTGGACATTTAGGTTGCTTCCATGTCTTGGCTATTGTGAATAGTGCTCCCATGAACATTATGGTTTACATATCTTTTCAAATTATGATTTTCTCTGAATATATTCCCAGGAGTAGGATTGCTGGGTAATATAGTACATATATATATATATATATATCTCAGTTCTGGAGAAGGCAATGGCACCCCACGCCGGTACTCTTGCCTGGAATATCCCATGGACAGAGGAGCCTGGTAGGCTGCAGTCCATGGGGTTGCAAAGAGTCAGATACGACTGAGTGACTTCCCTTTCACTTTTCACTTTCATGCACCAGAGAAGGAAATGACGACCCACTCCAGTGTTCTTGCCTGGAGAATCCCAGGGACGAGGGAGCCTGGTGGGCTACCATCTATGGGGTCACACAGAGTTGGACACGACTGAAGTGATTTAGCAGCAGCAGCAGCAGCATATCAGTTCAGTTCAGTTGCTCAGTTGTGTCCGACTCTTTGCGACCGCATGAATTAAAGCACGCCAGGCCTCTCTGTCCATCACCGACTCCTGGAGTTCACCCAAACTCATGTCCATTGAGTCGGTGATGCCATCCAGCCATCTAATCCTCTGTTGTCCCCTTCTCCTCCTGCCCCTAATCCCTCCCAGCATCAGGGTCCTTTCCAATGAGTCACTTCTTCACATGAGGTGGCCAAAGTATTGGAGTTTCAGCTTTAGCATCAGTCCTTCTAAAGAACACTCAGGACTGACCTCCTTTAGAATGGACTGGTTGGATCTCCTTGCAGTCCAAGGGACTCTCAAGAGTCCTCCAACACCATAGTTCAAAAGCACCAATTCTTCGGTGCTCAGCTTTCTTCACAGTCCAACTCTCACATCCATACATGACCACTGGAAAAACCATAGCCTTAACTAGACAGACCTTTGTTGGCAAAGTAATGTCTCTGCTTTTGAATATGCTATCTAGGTTGGTCATAACTTTCCTTTGAAGGAGTAAGTGTCTTTTAATTTCATGGCTGCAATCACCATCTGCAGTGATTTTGGAGCCCAAAAAAGTAAAGTCTGACATGGTTTCCACTGTTTCCCCATGTATTTCCCATGAAGTATTGGGACCAGATGCCATGATCTTTGTTTTCTGAGCTTTAAGCTAACTTTTTTTCACTCTCCTCTTTCACTTTCATTAAGAGGCTTTTTACTTTTTAGTTCCTCTTCACCTTCTGCCATAAAGGTGGTGTCGTCTGCATATATGAGGTTATTGATATTTCTCCTGGCAATCTTGATTCCAGCTTGTGCTTCTTTCAGCCCATCATTTCTCGTGATGTACTCTGCATATAAGTTAAATAAGTAGGGTGACAATATATAGCCTTGACGTACTCCTTTTCCTATTTGGAACCAGTCTGTTGTTCCATGTCCAGTTCTAACTGTTGCTTCCTGACCTGCATCCAGGTTTCTCAAGAGGCAGGTCAGGTGGCCTGGTATTCCCATCTCTTTTGGAATTTTCTAGTTTATTGTGATCCACACAGTCAAAGGCTTTGGCATAGTCAATAAAGCAGAAATAGATGTTTTTTTGGAACTCTCTTGCTTTTTCAACAATCTAGCAGATGTTGGCAGTTTGATCTTTGGCTCCTCTGCCTTTTCTAAAACCAGTTTGAACATCTGGAAGTTCACTGTTGATGTATTGCTGAAGCCTGGCTTGGAGAATTTTGAGCATTCCTTTACTAGTGTGTGCTGCTGCTGCTGCTAAGTCACTTCAGTCATGTCCAACACTGTGTGACCCCATAGATGGCAGCCCACCAGGCTCCCCCATCCCTAGGATTCTCCAGGAAAGAACGCTGGAGTGGGTTACCGTGACTGCAACTGTGTGGTACTTTGAGCATTCTTTGGCATTGCCTTTCTTTGGGATTGGAATGAAAACTGATCTTTTCCAGTCCTGTGGCCACTGCTGAGTTTTCCAAGTTTGCTGGCATATTAAGTGCAGCACTTTCACAGCATCATCTTTCAGGATTTGAAACAGCTCCACTGGAATTCCGTCACCTCCACTAGCTTTGTTCGTAGTGATGCTTTCTAAGGCCCACTTGACTTCACATTCCACGATGTCAGGCTCTAGGTGAGTGATCACACCATTGTGATTGTCTGGGCCATGAAGATCTTTTTTGAACAGTTCTTTTGTGTATTCTTGCCACCTTTTCTTAACATCTTCTGCTTCTGTTAGGTCCACACCATTTCTGTCCTTTATCCAGCCCATCTTTGCATGATTTGTTCCCTTGGTATCTCTAGTTTTCTTGGAGAGATCTCCAGTCTTTCCCATTCTGTTGTTTTCCTCTATATCTTAGCATTGATCGCTGAGGAAGGCTTTCTTATGTCTCCTTGCTATTCTTTGGAACTCTGCATTCAAATACTTATATCTTTTCTTTTCTCCTTTGCTTTTCGCCTCTCTTCTTTTCACATTTGTTTGTAAGGCCTCCCCATACAGCAATTTTGCTTTTTTGCATTTCTTTTCCATGGGGATGGTCTTGATCCCTGTCTCCTGTACAATGTCACGAATTGTGTGTGTGTATATATATATATATATATATATATATATTTAAGGAACCTCCATATAGTTCTCCATAGTGGTTGTACTAATTTACATTCCCACCAACAGTATAGGAGGATTCCCTTTTCTCTACACCCTCTCCAGCATTATTATTTATAATTTTTTGATTTATTTATTTTTAATTGAAGAATAATTGCTTTACAGTATTACATTTGTTTCTGCCAAACATCAACATGAATCAGCCATAGTTTTATCCATGTCCCTTCTCGCTTAAACATCCCTCCAACATTCCTCTCCATCCCACCCCTCTAGGTTGTTACAGAGCCCCAGTATGAGTTCTGTAAGTCATACAATAAATTCCCATTGGCTATCTATTTTGCACTTGGTAATGTATGTTTCCATGTTAGTCTCTCCATACCTCTCACCCTCTCCTTCTTCTCTCTTCATCTGTCCGTAAGTCTGTTCTCAATGTATCTCCACTGCCGCTGTGCAAATAGGTTCATCAGTACCGTCTTTCTAGATTCCATATATATGCATTAGTATACCATAATTGTTTTTCTCTTTCTGACTTACTTTACTCTGTATACGAGGTTCTAGGTTCATTCACCTCATGAGGACTGACTCTCAAATGTGTTCTTTTTTATGGCTAAGTAACATTCCATTGTAATATGTCCCACAGCTTCTTTATCCATTCGTCTGCTGATGGACATCTAGGCTGTCCTAGCTGTTATAAACAGAGCTGCAATGAACACGGGGTACACGTGTCTTTTTCAGTTTTGGGTCCTCAGGTTGTGTGCCTAGTAGTAGGATTGCTGGGTCATATAGTAGTTTTATTCTTAGTTTTTTCAAGGAACCTCTATGCTGTTCTCCATAGTGGCTGTATCAATTTTCATTCCAACCAACACTGCAAGAGGTTCCCCTCTTCTCCACACTCTGTCTAGCATTTATTGTTTGTAGATTTTTTTTTATTATGGCCATTGTGACCAGTGTGAGGTGATACCTCATTGTAGTTTTGATTTGCATTTCTCTAATAATTAATGGTGTTGAACATCTTTTCATGGTTTCCCCCCCCCCACCTTGGTCATCTGTCTGTGTTCTTTGGAGAAATGTCTGTTTAGATCTGCCTATTTAAAATTTTTTTTTTCTTTTATTGAGCTGCATGAGCTGTTTGTATAGTTTGGAGATTAATCTCTTTTAACAACAGTAATAGTTCACAGTTATGTCACTGGTAGCTCCCTGGGTAATTTTTCAGTGTTTCCCCACTATTACTGTACCACAGTCAAGATTTGGGGCATTTTGCCAATGGGGAAACTGTGGTGGGAGTGACCTGTCTGAGTTAAGGAATTACCCAGTGCTAAGCTATAAACGCAACCAGGCCTTCACTCAGTGACTTTAAGATGAGTGCTCTTCCCCATTTTTCCTAGTCTTCCCGAAATACCATATGAAGAACCTGCTTGCTGGAAGCTGCAAGTCTGGCTTTGCAACTTGAAGCTCTGGGATGGGGTCTTCCTTGGGATGGGGGAGGAGGACAATGTTGAGACACTCACTGCCTCCTCTCTGCCTCATCCAGGCCTTCACCGCCGTGGCCATCTTGAGTCCTATGCGGCTGTTGGTGTTCTTAGCACCTTTTGCAGTCAAAGGCCTCACGAACTCCGTGTCTGCCGCGGACAGGCTCAAGGTGAGTGGCAGGGGTCTGACCGTGCAACCCTTGACTCCATGTTCTCATGTGCCTCAGCCCCATGACGCTCCTCCTGAGTGTGACCCCAGACCAGGCAGAGTCCAGCCTAGATGGGAGGGACCATCTAGTAGCAGGATTGCTAATCCATCTAACTCAGTGACCTCCTGTGCTCAGGGTGGTGTGGGGCTGGGAAGACAGATGAGTCAGGCCAGTTCCCAGGCCCCAAGGACATTCTGGGACACGGATCCAAACCACATCTCAGCCAGATGTGGTTTGACTTGCAGACGCTGTTCAGGTGTGGGTTGAGTTACCAAGATCGTTTCGGTTTTTTAAAAATTGCATCTGTTGCTGGCATTTAAAAAACCGGAAATTGTATATTAAAAACTCAGATTTCTGGATTTTCTTGAATAATCAGAAGATCTGGCAATCGTGGACCCACATTACTCTGTGGCCGCAGCAGCTCTAGCCGAGGTGATAGCTGCCCCTCCTTTAGTCAGGGAATTCAGGGGGAGTTTGCTGCACCCGCCACCATGCCATCGCACACCTCCAGGCCTGGGGTTACTTTCCATTCATCATCTCAGCGATGGTTTGCTTCACTTTTTTACATTTCTGGTCTTGTCCTTGTAGGCATCAAGGTTAAAAATCTCTAAACCAATTTCTAGAAGCATTTTATAATCATCTCTCTTAAAGGTGTGCAGTCCTCAATCTACATCATCCATTCACTCATACACTTATTAAAAAAAAAATTCGCAAGAAGTTTCCTGGCAGTCCAGTAGTTAAGACTCTACACTTTGACTGCTGTTGCTCTGATTCAATCCCTGGCAGGGAACTTAGATCCTGCAACTCACACAATGTGGCTTAAGAGAAAAAACAAACAAACAAACAAAAAGAATACTCGTCATGGAGAACACCACAGTGAGAATGACCAGAATGGTTCCTACCCTCAGAGGGTTATAATTGTTACCAAGTCCGGGCTCACTCTGCTCACCACATGGCAGGCCAGTTAATCAAGAGATGAGGTGTTGAGGCAAGAAGACAAGTTTATTTGGAAAGTTGGCAGACTGAAAAAATGTCAGAATAATGTTTCAAAATGACATCCTATTGGGGTCTGGATGCCAGGTTCTTTTATAGAACAGAGATGAGGGGCGGTGAGGAAGTAAAAAAGACCATTGGTTTTACAAATATCTCCTGGCATGGCCAGCCTTGGGAAGGAAATGTGTTCATTTCTTCTTTCCTGTAGCCTGTTCATTTCCTTCTTTCCTGTCCACAAGTGGACATGGTCCTGAACAAAGGCATTCTGGTTTAACATTCAAGCAGAAGGGCAGGGCTCCCTGAGGCAGGCCATTGTGTAGGAGCAGTATCCTTTTAGTGGATAAAAGCAATGGGAAGCAACGGTTAAAGTAAAAGAAGCAGATCCAATATTCTTTTCTAGAACGTAATCTGGTATTAGAAACAGGTGATGTACAAGCGAATTAATCATCAGAGAAGATAACATTAGCTCATGTGAAGGGCGGTGGTGGCAATAAAGCAAAGTGATGTTCTGGAGTGCATGCTGGGGAGGGCTGGGGCCACAGTGGTCAGGGACGTATCTCTCCCAAGGAGAGGTTTGAGTTGAGTGATAATGACAAAGCAGACAGGACAGCAAGCTGGAATTAACCTGTCTTGTCTGAGTAACACCAGTTCTTGACTTATCAACAGCCTCAGGAGCTCCCTAACTTCTCAGCTTCAGCTGTTGGGGCCCCTTCTGCCTCCTCCTCCGCACTGGAGGAGTCCTCCTGCCCTCCCCTTCCATGCCTGTTTCCACCTGCAGGAGATGAGGAGGCTGCAGCCTGGGCCCAGAAGGTGGGGTAGGGATGCTGGCAGAAGGGGTGACCGAGGAGACAGCCTCAGGGCAGGGAAGGGGAGGGAGGGGTGCAGGAGGAGAGGAGGCTGGAGGGGAAGGTCAGGGCAAAGCGACGGTTTTCCAGTAGCCATGCACAAATGTTAGAGTTGGACACAAAGAAGGCTGAGCACTGAAGAACTGATGCTTTCAAACTGTGGTGCTGGAGAAGACTCTTGAGAATCCCTTGGACTACAAGGAGATCAAACCAGTGAATCCTACAGGAAACCAACTCTGAATATTCGTTAGAAGGACTGATGCTGAAGCTGAAGCTCCAATCCTTTATCTACCCGATGCGAAGAGCTGGCTCATTGGAAAAGACTCCAATGCTGGGAAAGACTGAGGGCAGGAGGAGAAGCGGGCAACTGGAATGAGATGGTTGCATAGCATCACTGACTCAATGAACAAGAGTTTAAGCAAACTCCAGGAAAGAGTGAAAGGGAAGCCTGGCATGCTGCAGCCCATTGGGGGAGGGGAGGAATGTCTCAAAGAATTAGGCACAACTTAGCTACTAAACACCAGCAAGAGGGCTAAGATATCAGCCTGGGCTGCACTTCCTCAGCACCTCAAGGGGCTGGGGCTGTTACACTGGACAAATACTAACCCTCGAAGTCCCCTCACTTCAAGACCTCTTTTCAGTCACCTGGGTTTTCTGTCTGAGGCATAGGCCTTTGTCTTTGAGATCCTCAGGCTGGAAGGGGGAGGAGAGATCTCTAAGGCCAGATTCTTTCTCCTCTGTTCCCCTCAGGACTGTACTAAGGAGTCACCTTGGGGGTGGGGCAGGGAGAAGAAAGCTGCAGGCCCTCAGGAAGGCTGCCTCCGTGCAGGTGGCCACAGGCAGGGGGGGCAAGCTGGCTGCTGGCTGCTGCCGAGGCTGCCCACTGGGGCTCCGGGCAAGGCCCTGTGGTTGGCAGCCCTCCAGACCACCTTTACCTGTGCACTGGTCATTAAAAAAATAATAATAATAAGTGAAAAGTCACTGAATGGCGTCACTAAAGTTACAGACTGAGAATTTGCTGAGAGCATTTGGGGGTCACCCCATAACCCAGTTTGTTGGTGTCGATTCATGTCCAGGTATGTGCTTGTTACACTGACACTTTAAGGCAGTGTGCCTTTTTTTTTTTTTTTTTTTTTAAGCAAGGGAATGAAAACCACAAATCTGGGGTCAGTGGCTGCCCAAGGGGAGGGCTTGGAAAGAGGGGGTTTCTTTGTCCCACCAAGCCGGAGGATGAGCTGGGGAAGGACCCCATTGATCGATAAAAGTCATGGCTCCTGGGTCCGCTGGTGGGCTCACATATATTCATATGTTATTTAAAAATTGCTAAATAAGTAAACCAGCTAAATGAAATAAAGTGGGCCATGCAGTTCCTGCTGATGACTATATGCCTTGACCCAAATATTATAGTTAATTCATTTCAATGTACCTGAGGTTCAATTTTAAAAAATAAACAAACTACCTCTTTTCTGGGCTTCCCTGGTGGCTCAGAGGTTAAAGCGTCTGCCTCCAGTGCGGGAGACCTGGGTTCAATCCCAGGGTCAGGAAGATCTCCTGGAGAAGGAAATGGCAATCCACTTCAGCATTCATTCTTGCCTGGAGAATCCCATGGACAGAGAAGCCTAATAGGTTACAGTCCACGGGGTCGCAAAGAGTCTTTTCTAAATTTTATTTTATGTTAGAGTATAATTGATGTACAATGCTGTATTGGTTTCATGGATACAGCAATGTGATATATATACATATGTATATATATATATATATATACACATTCTTTTTCAAATTATTTTCCTGTATAGGTTATTACAGAATATTGAGTAGAGTTCCCTGATCTAAGGAATAGGTCATTGTTGCTTATCTAAATACTTAATAAATAGATAAATGCTTATCTATTTATACTTAAATAGAGTAGTATGTATTTGTTACTTCCAAACTCCTAATTTATCCCTCCCTCTACCTTTTTTTTGTAGTGACAATATATTTATTTTTCAAGACTGTGAGTCTGTTTATGTTTTGTAAATAAAATTCATTTGAGTCTTTTTTTTTTTTTTAAGATTCTGGATTTTCTTCACTTAGTATGATAATCTCTAGGTCCATTCATATTGCTACATGTGGCATTATTTCTTTTATTCCTCTGAAAATAGCTTTTTGTTGTGTTTTTGTGAAATGCTATATACTCTTTGCAAAGGTTCAGACAAGGCAAAAAGATACAGAGAATAAAGACTGCTCAGCATTTACTACGGAGAGACAAGAATCAATTGTCCAAAATGTTTGCAAGTGTCTTTCTAGATCTCTTTCTGAGCATGTCTTTGTGGAGAAATGCAAATGTAATTTGATCAGTGAGATCATACTTCCCACCCACCTTTTTTTGGTGCTAGAATTCTTACAGTTCAACTCTTATTTCTTGCAGACAGTGAGATGGAGGTGTGGAGAAAAGTGACCTGCCAATACAGTTTGAAATATATGACCCAAACAGCATTTTGCACAGAGTTGTGCCTGGACAGACCTTTTTACTTTTAATATTTAGAAATGAAAGTTAATGAGAAAAACCACACATCAGTATTATGTTTCAACAGCTCTTACCACTTAAGTAACGTGGCTAATATAGGTTAAGTCACTGCTGCTGCTGCTGCTACTAAGTCGCTTCAGTCGTGTCCGACTCTGTGCGACCCCATAGACGGCAGCCCACCAGGCTCCCCCGTCCCTGGGATTCTCCAGGCAAGAACACCAGAGTGGGTTGTCATTTCCTTCTCCAATGCATGAAAGTGAAAAGGAAAAGTGAAGTCACTCAGTCGTGTCCGACTCTTAGTGACCCCCTGGACTGCAGCCCACCAGGTTATGTCACTAGTTAATGTAAGTTAAAATGGAAAAGAATTCATAGTATAGGAAGGATGCAAACGTGAAAGAACAGCCCAGTAGTCTGAGATTTGGAAAACCCTGATGTGGAATTTTCACCAGCAAAAGCTAGCCTCTTCTAATTGATGGTGGTTCTTCAGACTTCTCGGTTTTTTTAAACGTTCATAAATCAGACCAGTTGGCAAGCCAATAAAATGGGTATGTGTTTCTACTGGACTAAAGAACTAAATTCCTTCCCACTTCCTTTCCTTTTTTTTGTCTGTACAGAAATTTTTCCTCCAAGAGAGCCCTGTCATATATGTTAAGGAATTGGAAGACCCCAGCAAACCAGTGGTTTTAGAGGAGGCCACACTGTCATGGAGAAAGACTTGCTCTGGGATCGTCAATGGAGCCTTGGAACTGGAGAAGAACAAATACACTCCTGAGGGGACAACCAGAGCTCAGCCACCCCGGGGTGGCCTTGAGCTAGAGGATCAAGGGGACACCCGGGGCCCAGCATTGCACAAGATAAACCTGGCGGTGTCAAAGGTGCTCTCATCTGGTCCATGCAGGCGGGCTGGTGGCCAGACTTTTAGGGCCGAAGACCAGGAGATTGGCCTCACGTACCACCACTTCCTTGGCTAAAAATTGCCCTCTCCAAGATCTCCCTCTAAAATAGAAAATTTCCGTAGAAAGACAGAGAGAAAATTTCCATGGAGGGCAAATAGGAAGTCTTTCATACTTAAGTGTAAATCAGTTGATCATCTAAACTATTTTGTAATAGCATGACCTAGAATAGCAAGCTGTATGTTCACTGGTCTTTGGAGGGACCAAGGATAAAGGGAGAAGA
>SJYC01105221.1:0-67549 GCA_006408675.1 Madoqua kirkii
TCTCCAAGCCCACCCCTCCACTCCATACCCCTACCTCTCCACTCCACTCCACTCCCCCCAAGCCCATCCATCATTCACCTTTGCCCCTCCCTCCACGCTGCCCCTCTCCAGAGCACTTCCTTTGACAGTGGGGATGGCAGCTATAGCCCCGCTGTGGCAATGCCAGTTCTGACTGCTAGGTGCGCCTGATAATTCTCCATCTTTCACGTCAGTAGCCACCTTTACTCTACATAAGACCTTTGTAAGATAAAAGCAGTATGGTTGCCTTGATTTTATTATCTAATAATAGCTCAGTTGGCTGAGCAGTCACTACATTCAAAGTACTGTTCTAGCAAGTCTAATATATTAGGTGAGCCTCAGATAACCTATGAGGTCAGTTCTTTTATTATCCTTCCTTTAATGATCAGCAATGTACATTGGAGGGCAGAGAGCTTGGTTGTTTGGTTCAGGGTCTCCCCTTCAGTAGGAAGAACCAGCTCTGGTCTGTAAAATGCATCAGTAATAGTTCTGACCTCATCAGGATGATTAGAGGTTTAGGTGAGTTGATACACACTTGATTTGAATAGTGCTTGGCGTAGGGTAAGTATTAAGCCATCATTAGGAGAAGGAAATGGCAACCCACTCCAGTGTTCTTGCCTGGAGAATCCCAGGGACGGCGGAGCCTGATGGGCTGTCATCTGTGGGGTCGCACAGAGTCGGACACAACTGAAGTAACTTAGCAGCAGCAGCAGCAGCAGCAGAGGAACACAGTGGGCATTTAAGTCTGCTGAGTAAGGAAACTGAGCTGCTCCCAAGCCAAGCCCCTTATTTACGGTCACATGTGAACCGGAGGCAGAGCAGTGACAAGCGGTCACACGTTGCTCTTTAAACTCTGCTTCTCCTCTACGCCGTCACCAGAGTTCAAGGTCGAGCACGGATAGAACTTAGATCCTGGCTGTCACGGCCTCAGGCTTCCCTGGTGACTCAGAGGTTAAAGCATCTGCCTCTGATGCGGGAGACCCAGGTTCATTCCCTGGGTCAAGAAGATCCCCTGGAGAAGGAAATGGTAACCCACTCCAGTATTCAGCCTGGTAGGCTACAGTCCATGGGGTTGCAAAGAGTCCGACAGGACTGAGCAACTTCACTTGTCACGGCCTCAGGACCTGATGTAGGGATGGGCCAGCCAGCAGCTGCCTGAAGTGCCAGTCTGCTAGGGAAGTCCAGACCCACTGCCCAGTGATTCTGGTTAGCACCCTCGACTCCTGATGTGACAAACCCGCCCACCACCTCAGCTATAATACAGTCTTGGTCTTGGGCAATACCCCTAACCCAGGCCAGTGAGCCCACGAGTTGATAGTTACAGTCAACAGAAATTTAAAACCATTGTAAGACGTAAGAAGGTGCTGTTTCTTGGGAATAAGTGATTTATTTTTATGAGCTAAACTGCTAAAAGTTTTAATATGCTTTCTGACCAGCCAACCAATTTAGAAAAAATGATCTTACTATGAATTACAAATTTCAGTTAACTGAGCATCAGGTTTTTCATCCCTTACTGAGCATATTGTGAAAAATATTTTTATTTTCTTCTAAGTTGATTATCACTTTCTGTTTGGCTGTGCTGGGTCTTCACTGCTGCCCCCGGCTTTCTCTAGCTGCAGCGGGCAGGGGCTACTCTCTAGCTGCCGTGCTCGGGCTTCTGATTGTGGGGGCTCCTTTTGTCACTGAACACAGGCTCTGAGGGCTCCCAGACTTCAACAGTTGCAGCATGCGGGCTCTAGAACATAGCTCAGTAGTTGCAGGACACGGGTTTAGTTGCCTGGTGGCATGTGGAAGCTTTCCGGACCAGGGATCGAACTCACGTCCCCTGTATTGGCAGGTGGACTGTTAACCACCGTGAAGTCGAGATTGTGAAAAATATTCTAAGTGCTGCTGCTGCTAAGTCACTTCAGTCGTCTCTGACTCTGTGAGACCCCCACAGACGGCAGCCTACCAGGCTCCCCCGTCCCTGGGATTCTCCAGGCAGTAACACTGGAGTGGGTTGCCATGTCCTTCTCCAATGCATGAAAGTGAAGAGTGAAAGTGAAAACTAAAATTGAAGTCACTCAGTCGTGTCCGACCCTCAGTGACCCCATGGACTGCAGCCTTCCAGGCTCCTCCATCCATGGGATCTTCCAGGCAAGGGTACTGGAGTGGGGTGCCATTCTACGTGCCAGGGGTGTCAAATCATTAGGTGTCCAGGAGTGTGCACCGAGGGGGTTAGTCTGTCTACCTGCCCACCTGGCTGGTGGGAGCACACCTGGCTGGGTCACCCTCCAGACTCGATGCCTATGGCTGCCTGTCCACAGATTGGGGAGCGGGGCATCAACCTCTCGGGGGGGCAGAAGCAGAGGATCAGCCTGGCCCGGGCCGTCTACTCTGACCGTGAGCTCTACCTGCTGGACGACCCATTCTCGGCCTTGGACGCCCATGTGGGGAAGTATATCTTTGAGGAGTGCTTTAAGAAGGTGCTCAGAAGGAAGACCGTCATCCTGGTGACCCATCATCTGCAGGTGACCACCCTTCCAGGGCTCTGGCCATGATTGACAGATAATGTAGCTCCTCAAGCCCCTGCCATCTCAGCATGATCAATATAACAGCCTCCCAGCAGATACCCCTTCGTATCTCAGACCCCGAAGTCAGAAAGGATTGCAAAGAACTAGATGTCCTTTGCTTTTCATGTGGAGAAGTTGGTAAAAATGGAAACTAAATTTTAAAAATTGTTTTTTTATTGAAGGATAATTGCTTTATAGAATTTTTTTCAATTGTTTTTTTGAAACTAAATTTTGAGGTCTCCTTTATCTTCAAAATTGTATGGGTGGGCCCTTGCTTTTGAAGTTAAAAAAACTCCCTCAGAGAAGAATTCGCCAAGTCTCACATTCTTCCATCAAGTACACCGGCTGTGCTGGGTGCTGCCTCTCATGGGTCATTTTCCCTAGATATGTTCATACCAGACCTTGTTATTATTTATCCTTCTCCTATTTGGGCTTTAGTATTTTTGGTATAAAATATGTAAGACATAAAATAACCTAATGGAAGCCCCTGTAACTGCTGCCCAGATGACGCATCACAGTCCACTGTTGATGGCCTTCAGATCACAGCCCCTTCCCTCCTTCCTGACCCTCATATTTAACAACTTATAATCGATGTTTTACTTTCTGTGTCCTTAGGCAATTTGCTTTACTACTCAACATTATATTTTTAAGGTCTTCCATGTGGATACATGGAATTTTATTTCCTTCTTACTAGTATTGTATTACAATATCTGAATATTCCAGAATTTATTTCTCCAGGATGGATATTCAGGTTGTTTCCCATTTTTCACTTTTACAGAAAAATGCTTCAGTATATTGGTACACTCTTCTACATGTGTTTTTATGCATGTGTTTGAGAGGGCTTTTTTTGGTAAGTGTTTTAGGAGTAGAATTATTGGTTCACAATTCTTCAAAAATCTTTAATTTTACTAAATATTGTCAAATTATTTTTCAAAGTAGCTGTACCAATCTATACAGGCCTCCCCCTCCACCCCAGTTTTGTAAGAGTCCCTTTACCCCTAGTCATTACCAACACTTGGGATTGTTTTTGCCAAACTGGCGATGTATATTTTCTCAGGATTTACATTTTTCCTTTTGAATAGTGAAGTTGAGCATCTTTTAGTATGCTTATTGAAGATCTTATTTCTTCTGACTCTTCAGTATTTAGAGTTTTGTGACCAGATCATTTTCTTTGAAGATGGGAAAATCTGTGAAAGAGGAATTCACAGGGAGCTTATACAGAAAAGGGGACGGTACGCCCAGCTCGTCCAGAAGATGCACGGGAAAGCCACACAGGTGATCCCCCACCCCACCGTCACTCCTGACCCCGCTGGGCGGGCCGTTCCCTGCATCCACCCTTGTGCTTTCTTCCCAGGGTGTGTTTCGGGGAGTGGCAAAGACAGAAGAGGATCTACAGCTGGAAGCTCAGGCCCAGACCACTTGCCAGGAAGAGCTTCTCAATGAAACAGTTGGTAAAAGTGCTGAAAAAAATAGTGAAAGCTGCTGGGAGCAGGGTGAAGCCCTCTGCCTGCCTGTCTGCGTCTTCCAAGGCTCTGGCATTTCGTCCTGAATGTGAGACCAGGCCTTGTCACTCAATGAATGGGGTGCCAGACATTACTCACATAGGGTACAGATCCAAGTATTGGAGGGCTGTGGGGTAAGGACTGTGCTGGTCAGGAGGCCTGAAGCAACCAGGAAGTGACTGTTGTTGGGGGAAGAGCTCAGGGTGTGCAGAGGCAGAATGAGGGTTGACCTGGAGTGACTCTGATATAAACTTTGCAAGGTTTCTGGGCCATTAATTCATTATACATTTTTGAAAACAATGCCATTGGAAGTCAGAAATAAATTAAGCCCAGTTCTGGGCATTCAAAAGGTGAAGCTGAACATCTTTTAGCATGCTTATTGAAGATCTAGCTCTTTTCTGAGACAAGGTAGCAGATGAGAAAGACTTTCATTTTTTATGTAAGGCAGGTTCTGGGTTAGAATTCCAGGCCTATTGCTCTCAAAGCTGTGTAAACTCTGGCCAAACAGGTTAAACTCTCTGAACCCTCAGTGGCAAAAGTGGAGATAATTGTTCTTATATTACAACACCACAGTGGAGATTAGAAGAGGTTAGGACAGTGCCTGGCATATCTGTCACAAATAGAGTCTTCAGCTGCAAAGATCAGAAGCCAATTTGGAGAGAAAAATAATGTGTTGGCAGAAAAGGGTATAGATCACAGAGTGTAAAAAAAAGTTGGAGTACCAGACCTCAGTAAGTTTGGAGTCTAGAATAGCAGGAAGTGAAGTTGCTCAGTCATGTCCAGCTCTTTGCAACCCCATGGACTAGCTCCTCCGTCCATGGGATTTTCCAGGCAAGAGTGCTGGAGTGGATTGCCATTTCCTTCTCCAGGGGATCTTCCCGACCCAGGAATCGAACCTGGGTCTCGCACATTGCAGGCTTACACTTTATCGTCTGAGCCACCAGGGAAGCGAACAGGTATAGAATCCTTTTGAAGAAAACCTGCTTCAGATGTTTTCCATCCTAGTCTAATTTCCCTCAAGATTAAAGTTCCACAAAGAGAGCTGTCTTCTCCTGGGAAAATAGTGGTGTTGATGCTAGAAGAAGGGAGAGCGGCAGAAGGAAACAGTAGGTACTCCCCACAGTGCTGCCTCCTGTTACTGTTGTTGTGGCGGTTGTCATTGACAACATTAATGACATCTACGATACTTCAGGTACGATCTCTCTGCCCTGCTGTAGGCCACGTGTCTGCTTGGGCTGGTGATACACTTGTTTCGAGGAGCTGTTTCAGAAGCGTATTGCTACAAAGCACCTTAGTATTTATCTGTAGGCCTGCCAGTTGTCAGATGAGGGAACAGAGAGGTTAAGTGATTTCCTTCTTGAAGCTGTCCAGTCTCACGATGACAATTCTGGTCCCAGGTCACTGCTTTTTTCCTTCTCTCCCGCTCACTCTCAACACATTCAGCCCTTGGGAACCTCAGGCTCTCCAGGGTCTACTGAATGGCTGGCGATGGATCCCCTTTTCAGAGTCCAGGCTGACCTGGGGACTCTGCTGGTTAGAGCTAGACTTGAGTGGGGTACTCGTGGCAACCGGAACGGAAGGCTCCGCAAGGACACTTCTGGACCAGGAAAGAGATGTAGGAGATTGGAGGCATACTGTTTCCTTTTTCTTTTCCCTGATCCAGTGCTGGAAAATCAGCTCACAAAGAAGGAGAAGATGGAAGAAGGGTCCTTGAAGTGGAGAGTCTATCACCACTACATCCAGGCAGGCGGAGGTATGGGCTGTTAGCCACCCCAGGCCAGGCCTACTCACGAAGCTGGGTCGGACTGGAATGTGCAAGGTCGTGGGAGGTAGAGGGACACAAAGGGTCGTGCCATTCATGAGTTTAAGTTGCATGATTCCAGCCATACTCAGCTATAATCACTCTACCACTGTAGTCAGTGCCAGAAATTATGTTTCCATGCGTGTTCATGTTAATATACCTGTCATTTAAAAAATCAAATATGTCAAGGCATATAGACATGTAAATTATTTTCATGAAGGGACAAGTTTATACTTTTTTGCCTAGAAATAGGCATGGCATGCATGCCATGAAGGACCACATGGGGAAGCACCAAGGTTGGTCAGCAGGCTGAGGAGTGGTCAGAGAAAGCAGGGCCCCGAGCCTTTATTGGGGTTTCTGTGGGAAGAAGTGGGTGAGGCAGGGTAGGCACCCTGAGTAAGCTAGGACTGGACAGCTTGAACAGAGCTGGACGGCTCATTGCTACGGTGGTGGTCCTAGCTGTCTGATACCTGGTCTTAGGGTGATTTAGGGGAGGGCAAATATTGGCTTGGAGGGTGAGAGTTTGATAAAAGAGATTATTGGGAGGGTGGGCTGTGGATTGGTTCGTTTGTATATCAAAGGTGTATTTGCAAGGAGTTACTTGCTGTCTAGGAATTAGCTAGCCTTGGGACGAGCAGTCTGTCAGGATAAGGCCCCAAATAACAAAGTATTAGGAACATAGAAAAGAGATATAAGCAAATATCATTAGTATTTTTACTGCAATAAAGAATGCCACAGTACTCTTTATCTCAGTGTTTTTCATACTGCAAGTCCTAGCCCTCTAGTGGGCTGTGAAATCAACTGAGTGGGTTGTAAGGAGCAATGAGAACAGAAATGTGACTAGAGTCGAAAATATCTGCAGAAGTGATGTTGGTAAAGCTTTCATTTTATTTTGTGTTAGACTGTATATCTGAAGGTGGATGGCAATAAAAAGTTTCAAAGCTTCTGCTTTATTTGTGCATGTTACCAAATTCACACATATGTAACTGTACAATGTATAGCATGTACAACATGAAACCAAGTATATGCTACTGTGGTTTTGAGTAACTTAATTTCTGAGAGTAATTTTGACTCCATGCCAACTTTTTATTCTTCATTGATTTTGGAACCTAACCCTGCACAAGGTGTGTCTTCTCTCTACCTGTCTAGGGAGGAAGAGGTAGGCTGTGCATAGGAGACTGCCATCCTCACCCCTTCCACTGTGAGCATCCTTACAGGATATAACACAGGGCCTGACCAGAGCAGGGGAGCAGCAAATACTTGTGAAATGCAATGAATGAACCAAAAACCCAATTGATCTGTGTTTAGAAAGTACCTGTTATGAACCAGGCTCTTGCTGAGTTCTGGAGGGGAGGGTGTATAAGGTTGCCTGAGAACCTACCCTGTAATCTAACTAGAGAATTAAAACATTCATCCACTGGTAGCAGAGAGGTAGGTCTCTGGGACCCAGCATGGTCTCAGATGTCATTAAAGAGAGCTGGCCCTTGGGTGGAACTTGAGGAAGAATTCCAGAAAAAGAATATGGGCATGAGGCACAGACTGGATAGGTGGGTAGAGTGCCAGGGCAAGAGGTAGGTGGGAAAGGAAGGCGTGTACCCTAGGTTTTCCCATCCTTGGCTTCACCACTCACCAGCTCTATGACTTTGGGCAAGTTACTTCCTCCCTTGGAGACTTGGTGATAGGCATGCTGAATTCAAAAAATAATTCATGTCTTTAGTACTCTACCTGGCACTTGGTACATAATAGTGAAAGGTAGCTGTTGTTATTTTGAATGTTGAACCCTCTGGACTTACATAACGGGAACCAGCTTCTCTAGAACACTGCTCATATAACCAGGCACTGGGCTGGGTGCTTGACACACGTTATCTCATAGCATCTTTAGAGCAGCCCCTTGAGGCTGGCAGGACTACCATCACCATCTTGTATGTAAGGAAGTGGAATGTCACTGACATTTGGTCCCTTGCCCAGGCTCACGTAGCTTGTAAGTAGTTTGAGCCAGGATTTGAACCCAGGGCTTTCTAATCTTGGAACCCAGCTCTTTCTAGTCTTCCAGGGTGTCTGAGGAAGATCCAAGGGCCTGGTGTGGCCACGTACCTTCTTTGGGCACCCGTGTGTCACGTTCCTTTCTCTCTCCAGGTTACCTGATCTGCGGCATGGTTTTCCTTCTCATGGTGATGATAATCTTCTTCCCGCTGTTCAACTTCTGGTGGCTGAGCTATTGGCTGGGGCAGGGCTCAGGGGTGAGTGCCATGTGGGGGTGGGGTGCATTTCTGTGGACCTGGGTGGAATGGGGGAACTTCTTATTCCTTGGGGCCCCATGGGTATGGGTTAGAGAAGCCCATGGCAAGCCCAGTACCTACCCTTGACATGCTGATGAGTGGGGCCCTAAAGGGAACCCTTGGGAGCTGAAACTCTGGAGCTCCCTCCCAGGTGGGCATCCTGTGTTCCAGAGCAAGAGGTCACCTGTACAGCCTCCTAGGAAAAAAATCAAGAGGTTTCTGTCCGCAAACAGCTCTAATGCTTTACAGTCTGCTCTAATATAAGTTAGAGAAGGGAAAAGAAGTTTTATCCATCACTCCTGACAGCAGGGAAAGAGCTGAGCTCCAGTATGACTTGCACAGAAGTGATCTGGGCTTTTGAAAGGCAGAATGAGAGAGGAGGGGAAGCAGTGGCTCTCCTGGGCCAGAGAATGAAAAAGCACAAAAGGCTGGTGAGTGTCAGTACAATTAAGCCATCAGTGTCTGCGGCCAGCTTTCTCCTCCCACAGAGAGTGGGGGACAGAGGCTCTGTCCTTTCCGAGGATTACATTTTAAAGGAATCATTCTCAGGTCTTTAAGAAAGATGCTTCTGAGTTGCAAGAGATACACAGTCACAGCTGCGAGTGCTTCTTAGTAAGTGCTCTGAGGAAGAGAAATCAGGGGCCTGGAACAAACAGTAAATTTTCCTGGCAGAGGCACTTTCATGAAGGTGGGGGGAGCTAGGGTCCTCCAAGGGACATGCCTTAGCCTCTAGGAGCCACGCTAGAGTTCGGTCAAGTCTTTCCCTGCAGGAGTTTGGACAGGGTTGTTTGTGTTGAGGGTTCTGGAGCTCTCAGCCATTATGTACCAGATTAATTCATAAATCTTTCCAACCTCATTCTGAGGTAGGTATCACTGTCCCCATTTTATATTTGCAGAAATTATTCTTAGAGAGGAGAAGGAGCCTGCCCTGAGATGTCAGTGTGCCTTGAACTCTGTGCTCTGAATCCAGGCTGTGTTTTTCAAGCACTCTATTTGGTTAACTTTTGAGTCATGGTTCAGACGGAGTTTGGTCAGGAAAGCAGGAGCCACTTGAAATATTTAGAGCTTCCAAAGATTTAATACACAAGTTAGAGGCTACACAACCATTGGAAGGGCTGGAGGAGAGAGGGAAAGCAGGCTCCAGGAATTTTAGCAGCAGGTGGCACTAAATGGGCTGATCCTTGGAAGGAGCCTGCTAACCACTGGCTGAACTCCAAGCTCCATGCACCTGTCCACAGTTGCCACCAGAGTATAATGGCTTCTCTTTCAGCCTTTAGATTTCCTGTGAGTGCCTCTCTTTGGTAGAATCTAACCTAAGACCATGCTGGCAAGGAGTTTGAGAAACAGTTCTCAAACTCTTCCCTGAATCACAGTGAAGAGTGCGGAAGGAGGCAGAGGTGATGTTAGATGACCATCTAGTGCAGATTTCTAACAGCTTAGAGTGAAGGAATCTATCAAGCCATTTTCTACCCTGCTAAAAGAGAAGAGGCTCATATCAGACAGCAGGCTGCCTTAGGACAAAGATGCATTGAGGAAGGGATGCATAGAAGTCTTAATGGTAGAGGAGTGGAGTTTGGAACAGTCAGGGTAGAGCAGGAAATGGAGTGGAGGCAAGAACTGGATCAAGGAGGCAGGCCGCTGAGACTGATGCTGTAGCAGTCCAGGGGATCAGCACAGGGCAGTGGGGAGGGAGAAGGAAAAGCAAAAGCACTGAGCAGGAAGCTTCTAAAGTATAGTTTCACCTTCTCCTGGCTGTTGAGTCTTCCGTAGCCCCAGGAAGACATATTTTTCTCCCTGCTGAATTTCACCCTGAACTCAGATGGGCTGAACCTCTGAAAAAGAAAGCTCACAGTTTTCCTCCCTCCACACATAATGTCTCTGATACGCAAAGTGCAGGTTTTGATTTTTGTTTTTCCCCTCTGTATCAACCAGTTCTCCAACTCCTTGGACACTTGCTGGGTGTACTACAATTCAATTCCATTCTGATACTACCTATCCAGAGTTAGCAACACCTCACAGGTTAAGGGTTCAGTCCCATAAGACTGCTCATGTGCCAATCACAAGTCTAGACATTTTGTTGAGTTTAGTCACTCAGTTATGTCTGACTGTTTGCAACCTCATGGACTGTAGTATACCAGGCTTCCTTGTCCTTTACCAGTTCCTGGAGCTTGCTCAAACTCATGTCCATCGAGTCAGTGATGCCATCCAATCATCTCATCTTCTGTCATTCCCTTCTCCTCTTGCCTTCAATCTTCCCCAACATCAGGGTCTTTTCCAAAGTATTGGAGTTTCAGCTTCAGCATCAGCCCTTCCAATGACTATTCAGGTCTGATTTCCTTTAGGATTGACTGGTTTGATCTCTGTTGACCAAGGGACTCTCAAGAGTCTTCTCCAACACCACAGTTCAAAAGCATCAATTCTTTAGCACACAGCTTTTTTTATATTCCAACTCTCACATCCATACATGACCACTGGAAAAACCATAGCTTTGATTGGACAGACCTTTGTTGGCAAAGTAATGTCTCTGCTTTTTAATATGCTGTCTAGGTTGGTCATAGGTTTTCTTCCAAGAAGCAAGAGTCATAATTTCATGGCTGCAGTCAGCGTCATGGCCGCAGTGATTTTGGAGCCCAAGAAAATAAAGTTTCTCACTGTTTCCATTGTTTCCCCATCTATTAGCCATGAAGTGATGAGACCGGATGCTGTGATCTTTGTTTTTTGAATGTTGAGTTTTACACCAGCTTTTTCACTCTCCTCTTTCACTTTCATCAAGAGGTTCTTTAGTTCTTCTTCCCTTTCTGCCATAAAGGTGATGTCATCTGCATATCTGAGGTTACTGATATATCTCTTGGCAATCTTGATTCCAGCTTGTGCTTCATCTAGCCCAGCATTTTGCATGATGTACTCTGCATATAAGTTAAATAAGCAGGGTGACAATATACGGCTTTGATGTACTCCTTTCCCAATTTGGAACCAGTCTGTTGTTCCATGTCCAGTTCTAACTGTTGCCTCTTAACCTGCATATAGATTTCTCAGGAGGCACGTAAAATTTCTCAGGTCTGTTATTCTCATCTCTTTACCAATTTTCCAGTTTGTTGTGATGCACATAGTCAAAGGCTTTGGCATAGTCAATAATGCAGATGTTTTTCTGGAACTCTCTTGCTTTTTCTGTGATCCAGCAGATGTTGGCAATTTGATCTCTGATTCTTCTGCCTTTTCTAAATCAAGCTTGAACATCTGGAAGCTCATGGTTCATGTACTGTTGAAGAGTGGCTTGGAGAATTTTGAGAATTACTTTGTTAGAACGTGAGATGAGTACAATTGTGCAATAGTTTGAACATCCTTTGGCATTTCTTTGGAATTGGAGTGAAAACTCACCTTTTCCAGTCCTGTGGCCACTGCTGAGTTTTTCAAATGTTCTGGCATATTGAGTGCATCACTTTCATAGCATCATCTCTTAGGATTTGAAATAGCTCAACCAGAATTCCATCACCTGCACTAGCTTTGTTCATAGTGATGCTTCCTAAGGCCCACTTGACTTCATATTCCAGGATGTCTGACTTTAGGTGAATGATCACACCACTGTGGTTATCTCAGTCATTAAGATCTTTTTTGTATATTCTTCTATGTATTCTTACAGCCTCTTCTTCATATCTTTTGCTTCTCTTAGGTCTCTGCTACTTATTGTGCCCATTTTATCTGTCCTTTATTGAGCTCATCTTTGCATGAAATGTTCACTTGATATCTCTGATTTTCTTGAAGAGATCTCTAGTCTTTCCCATTCTATTGTTTTCTTCTATTTCTTTGCACCGATCACTAAGGAAGGCTTTTTTTTATCTCTGCTTGCTCTTGTTTGGAACTCTGCATTCTTATGGGTATGTCTTTTCTTTTCCTCCTTTGCCTTTAGCTTCTCTTCTTTTCTCAGCTATTTGTATGTCTTCCTCAGACAGCTATTTTACCTTTTTGCATTTCTTTTTCTTGGGGATGATCTTGATCACTGCTCTGTCAGTAGTTCTTCAAGCTCTCTATCAGATCTAATTCCTTGAATCTATTTCTCACTTCCACTGTATAATCATAAGGGATTTGATTTAGGTCATACCTGAATGGTCTAGTGGTTTTCCCTCCTTTCTTCAATTTCAGTCTGAATTTGGCAATAAGGAGTTCATGATCTGAGCCATAGTCAGCTCCCAGTCTTGTTTTTGCTGACTGTATAGAGCTTCTCCATCTTTGGCTGCAAAGAATATAATCAATCTGATTTCGGTGTTGACCATCTGGTGATGTCCATGTGTAGAATCTACTGTTGTGTTGTTGGAAGAGGGTGTTTGCTATGATGAGTGTGTTTCTCTTGGCAGCACTCTGTTAGCCTTTGCCCTGCCTCATTTTGTACTCCAAGGCCAAATTTGCCTGTTAGTCCAGATATCTCTTGACTTCCTACTTTTGCATTCCAGTCCTCTCTGAGGAAAAGGACATCCTTTTTTGGTGTTAGTTCTGGAAGGTCTTACAGGTCTTCATAGAACCATTCTAACTTCAGGTGCTTCTGCGTTAGTGGTTGGGGCATAAACTTGGATTACTGTGCTATTGAATGGTTTGCCTTGGAAACGAAGAGAGCGTTCTGCTGTTTTTGTAGTCCTGATGAATCAGCTATAAATTGGGGATTCGCATGACTCCCTCTTTGTGTTTGATAATCTTCTATAATGGCTTACAGGGCTTAGGGAAATACTTTCATCAGTTTTAAAATAAGGGATATAGTAAATGATACAGATGCAGAGCCAGATGAAAACATATGGGGTGAGGTACAGAAGGGTCCTAAGTGCAAGAGCTTCTGTCTCCATGGAGCTGGGTCACATCACCCTTCTAGCACATGGATGTGTTCACCAACCTGAAAGCTCTCCGAATGCCATGCTTTAGGGATTTTTATAGTGGCTTCAACACGTGGCTTAGTTTTAAAGAATCCGCCTGCAAAGTAGGAGACCTCGGTCTGATTCCTGGTTTGCGAACATCTACTGGAGAAGGCATAGGCCACCCACTCCAGTATTCTTGGGCTTCTCTTTTGGCTCAGCTGGTAAAGAATCTGCTTGCAATGTGGGAGACCCTAGTTTGATCCCTGGGTTGGGAAGATCCCTTGGAGAGGGAAAGGCTACCCACTCCACTCTTCTGGCCTGGAGAATTCCATGGACTGTACTGTCCATGGGGTTGCAAAGAGCTGGACATGACTGAGTGACTTTCACTTCAACATGTAGACACGATGGATCAAAAACCAGAATTCCAGCTCCTTCCCATTTCCAGAAGATGGGAGTAGGGTTGAAAGTTCCAAGCTTGGACTCATGACTTGGTCTTTCTGGTGACCAGCCCCAGTCCTGAAGCTATTTAGGAGCCCCCAGCCCCTAGTCATCTCATTAGCTACAAAAGACTCTCTCATTGCTCCAGAGGCCTCAAAGATCCTGGAAGCACCTGTGTCAGGAACCAGAGTCAAAGGCCAAATATTACCACATATGACGCCCTAAGCACCCCCATCACCTAGGAAACTGCAAGGGTTTTAGGGCTTGTGTGTCAGGAACTGGGGACAAAGATGAAGCATATTTCTTATCATACCATACTCCCTGTCCTTTCTTGAAGAGTAATAGCAGTCAAGAGAGCAACTGGACCTCTGCAGACCCAGGTGACATCCTGGACAATCCTCAGCTGCCCTTTTACCAACTGGTGTTTGGCCTCACCGGCCTGTCTGCAGTCTTCCTGAGCATCTGGCTCTCACTGGTTTTCACCAAGGTGATGGTGAAGGCATCCACATCATTGCACAACAAGCTCTTCAACAAGGTATGGGCCCGGGCACTGGGCTTGGCCACAGGCTGAGCCTTGACCTTGCTCAGCTCTTTTTTCTAATTATTAGACTACTCTTTGAGCAGTTTTTGGTTTAGAGAAAAATTGAGCAGAAAATATAAGGTTCACTTTTACCCTTCACCACGTCCTCAGTTTCTCCTATTATTAATAGCTTGCATTAGTGGGGGACATCTGTTACAGTTGATGAGTCCACATTGATACATTATTAGTATCAATCAATCAAAGTCCATAGTTTACATTAAGTTTCACTCCTTGTGTTGTACCTTCTATGGGTTTTGACAAACATATACTGGCACGGGGCTACCATCAAGTATAATACAGAATAGTCAAACTACCCTAAAAATCCCCTTTGCTCAGCCTATATATATCCCTCCCCTAGACCTCTGAAAACTGCTGATCTATTTTGCTGTCTCCGTGGTTTGGAGAATATAATGTCATATAGTTGTGAGTTTACACTGGGTCACTAACTGGGTGGGAGCAGGCCAGAGAATGAGATAGGTTCTTGAAACTCTCCCACGACTAAGTTTAATGCCCCTTACTAGAGGATCAACCCTCAGCTATCAATGCTGGCCTCTGCTGGCTGAGCACAGTCACATAAAGAGTTGCTTCTAATTTCCTTACGTTCCTTTTGAAGCAGGTATTTTACCCTTATCTTACATATGAGAAAACGGAAACACCACGTGTGATGGTTAGAATGTATGTTATGGCTAGAACACCAAGTTGTTATAGTATCAATTACCTCTTGGAAATGTCCTTTCTGTCTCTCACTTATCACATATTACTGGGTGCCAGGCTCTGAAGGAGGCACTGGGTTCACAGTGGTAAGTGAACAGTGCAGATGTGGTTTGGGTCATCTTAGCCTACAGCCTCAGGAGGGAGATGGACAGGAAAATAATCTGTTGTAATATGATGTGCAGAGTTAACAATGGGGGGTGGCACACAGGACCGTAAGAACATGGCACACCTGACCCAAGCATGGGGGTGGTGGAAGGAAGGTGGGAGTCCAAGAAGGCTTCTTGGAGGAAGTGACCTCTGTGCTAAGATCTGAGGATGAACGAGGTCTCGCCAGGTCAAGATTAAGAAGTGAGCAGAAGCAGAACATTTCCAGAGAGCTGCATGGAGCTCAGGAAGGCTGGAGCTGAGAACTGGAGAGAGGGGCTTCTCAGAGGGATTCTCGGGAGGCAATGAGGGCACTCATCATTCCTTGTAGATTCAGAACAAATTTTTTAAAAATATACTTTTTTGATATGGGCCGTCATTTTAAATATCTTTATTGAATTTGTTACAATATGTTTTGGTTTTTGGCCGCAAGGCATATGAGATCTTAGTTCCCTGATCAGGGATCAAACCAGCACCCCCTGCAATGGAAGTCAAAATCTTAACCAGTGGATCATCAGGGAAGTCCGACAGATTGTGTTTTAATTTAGGAAGGTGAGGCCAAGGCATTTCCCCACATCTCAGATAAAACAATTGGCTTGATGAGCCAGAAGGCAGGAGAGGGAAATTTTACCCCAAGGCCTGGCAGTCCTTACCACCTAATCTGTGGTGGTGGCACCAGCTAGCTGGTCTCTAAGTTTCCGAATCCACATTCCCAGATTCTAGAAATATCTAGTGCCCAGGCCTTCTCAAAGTTACATGCTATATTACATTTCATATTATAAACATTTTCTTTTAGCTCACCCTTTTATGGCTTTATTGATCTTGAATTTGGCATGTAGTTTTAAAGAATCACAAGTAAAGGAAAAAATCTCTGAAAAAATTGGCTCAACTATAAAATCAACAAATATAAAAACAAAACTAGAACCAGATTATTTTGCTACTTAAGGAGGCAACCAGAGATCCTGGCCCTGTGTCCCGACCATATAGTTCCAATTCTTATTGAGCGTGGGCTCTTACAAAGACCCCTTTCATGCCCCAGCTGAGCTGAGTTCTGCACCCCAGCCCCTCACTCCCTAAAAGTGCTCAGTGTCATAAGGGGGTGATTGCTTTAGTCTTTTATTTGTGATGGTGAATATTCTTTTTGCTCTGGCTCATGTATTTAACAAAAGATTCTGGAGGTAAAGTTAAAGACAATTTAGAAGCAGAAGAAGAAAAAAAGGCTCTTATGTCTGCCTCGCTGTTTGCTGCTCCCTGCCTCCTACCTTGGGCTTCCCTGGTGGCTCAGAGGGTAAAGAATCTGCATGCAATGAGAGAGACCTGGGTTCAGTCCCTGGGGCAGGAAGATCCCCTGGAGAAGGAACTGGCAACCCACTCCAGTATTCTTGCCTGGAGAATCCCATGAACAGAGGAACCTGGCAGGCCATGGGGTTGCAAAGAGTTGGACACAACCGAGCGACTACTTGATGATGCTGACCTCCAGCCTTAGACAGCAACCAAACTATACTTACCAGCAGGATCCAGACCTTTGCCACGAGGGCTGCTGTAACAGCCACTTCATGACTCAAGTAATAATATGAATGTGTTGGATGCTTAGTCATGTCCGACTCTGTGACTGCATGGACTCTAGCCCACTAGGCTTTTCTATTTATGGGATTTTCCAGGCAAAAGTACTGGAGTGGGTTGCCATTCCCTTCTCCAGGGGATCTTCCTGACCCAGGGATCGAGCCTGCATATACCCTTTACAACTGTATTTATTTACTTACCTCTGTGCAGGTTTTCTTCAGTTGCAGCGGCCAGGGGCTGCTCTTCGTTGCAGTGTGCAAGCTCCTCATTGCGGTGGCTTTGCCCGGGGCACAGCCCTGGCTCTACAGCGTAGGCTTAGTAGTAGTGGTGTATGGGCTTAGTTGCTCTGAGGCATGTGGCATCTTTCCAGACCCAGTATTGAACTGGTGTCCCCTACACTGACAGGCAGATTCTTAACCACTAGACTACCAGGGAGGTCCCAATATACCCTTTTAAATTGTATATTTTAGTATATTTGCAGAGTTGTACAATCTTCATCACAACACTGAAGCGTCATTATTATCCGCATTTTGCAAAAGAGGACCCTGGGACTCAGAGAGTTTATATGTAACTTGCCTACAGTCCCAGAGCAATAGGTGGAAGACGGGCAACCCTGGAGTCCAGGCAAATTGACTCTGGAGCCTCTGCCTTTAAGCAGTGCTCTCCGTTGCCTTCCCTGGATATCATTTAGTCTGCATCCTGTACATCTTTCAGAGCTTGAGGATACCTGTGTCTTCATCAAGCCCCCACCAAGACGTGCAGACAGCCTTGTGATCTGGGGTGCTTTTGTTCTCACAGGTGTCCCACTGCCCTATGAGCTTCTTTGACACAACCCCAACTGGCCGGCTCCTGAACTGCTTTGCAGGGGACATGGATGAATTGGATCAGTTCTTGCCCATCGTGGCTGAACAGTCTGTGCTCCTGTCTTTGTTGGTGATCCTCATCCTCTTGATAATCAGTTTCTTATCTCCCTATATCCTGCTGATGGGAGTCATCGTCCTCTCTGCTTGCCTCATTTATTTTAGGTGAGTGGGTTCTTTTTACTTGTGAATGAGGTTGGAGTCTAGGACTGACCTAGAACTGGAGGGTGTCAGAGGTGGTGGCCCAGGTCGTTCACTTCCGTTCTCAATGCAGGATGTTCAAGAGGGCCATCAGTGTGTTCAAGAGGCTGAAGAACTACAGCTGCTCCCCTTTGTTTTCGCACATCCTCACCACCCTGCAGGGCCTGAGCTCCATCCATGTCTATGGAAAAACTGAAGAATTCATGAATGAGTGAGTCCTTCTGCTCTCGGAGGGTGATGGGGAATGTGGCAATGGTGGGGAACAGGAAGGAAACAGAGCACCTGGAAACAGCACCATCTTCAGAAGAATCAGAGAGATCATTGTTTTATTCCATTTATTTCACTGCACCTCCAAAACCCCATCTGGAAGATGGTACTTATAGGAATAAAAAATGTAAGTGATATGAAAAATGTCAGTCAGTTTTAAAGACCTGTGTGGTTATATACATACATTAATATAATGAATGGTAAGATGTATTGCCATGTTAGTACTGATTGCATTTGTTTCTTTCTTTCACTTGCAAACAGATATCTAAATATAATAAAATAATAACAATAGCTTTCTAAATAGCAGAATTTTCTTCACTATTCACACCCATATATTTGCCTTCTAAATATTTGTTGAAACAATCAAATCCTATGATTGTTGCTGAGGTTTAATTGTGTAACATAAACTTACCTACTTGTAAGCTCAGTCAAACATGATCTGCACTGAACTACAAGAAGTTTGCTGTCTAAAGGAAGACAGGGGACACAGATGTATATTTTTGTAATAAGACAAGTGTTGAATACAGTGCAGTAGGGATAAATGCAGGTAGAATGACTTGGGGTTTCAGAGGAGAAAGTGATAACCTGCAGCTTGAGATCAGGGAAGGCTCTAGGGAGGAGGCAGCATCTGAGGTGGCTTTGAAGCCAGGGAAGATTTGGGCATGGGAGATGGGGTGTGCTCTGTTAACTGAAATATTGGATGAACCATGGTGCCAGCTCTCCCACTGGCACTAGAGAGACCCAAGGACTGTGCAGAGACTAGGACTAAGGGAGCAATCAGTCCACACTGATAACCTCCCGGGCACTCAGCACCCAATGGGGACACAGCTCTGAGCAAGGTGGATGGATACAAAGAAAGGATTGCTTTCCTTCATTCACTCATGAATCTGGGCCTTTATTCATTCTTCTTGGCCCAGTAGAGTAACTTACCCATCCTGAATCAACTATCGAGGCCAGGGGAAGAGAAATGCTAATAGGCCTAAATTGGTCCGAGCTCACTCCTAGATCTGGGGTCCAGTGAACTCCATGGCTGAGAAAGGAGTAGGGAGGAGTCCTCTCCGGTTTTCTTCATTGGTTCTTTGGTGAGACTGGGGAGCTGGATGCTGGAGAAAGCAACCAGTGTTAGGAAACCCTGGGTTAGACACACACATGTGACTTTCATGTTGTCCTTTCTTTGTCAGGTTTAAAAAGCTGACAGATGTGCAGAATAACTACCTGCTGATGTTTATGTCTTCCATGCGATGGGTGGCCTTGAGGCTGGAGCTCATGACCAACCTGGTGACCTTGGGGGTGGCCCTGTTTCTGGTTTTCGGCCTTTCCTCTGCCCCCTATTCCTATAAAGCCATGGCTCTCAGCCTCGTCCTGCAGGTGAGAGATGGACTATCAGACAGCAGAGGGGCAGGGAGGAGGCTGGTGGTCGTGTGTGGCCTGTGGGCAGACTCAGGGTCTGTGGGACTTTGATTACACCTTGGGTTTTGGCCATTTGTGACCTTATGAACTGGAAGCATCCAGTTCATAAGGCTCTCTGAATCTGCAGCTTTGTTCTGTTTCCTTGGGAAGCCTACATTGAAAGGTATTTAACAGAGTCATAGAATATTGGGATTGAAGAGGAGCCCAGAGACAGCAGAGTCCAACCTTCCTATTGTGTAAATGGGGAAACTGAGGCTCAGAGGGGGGAAGGAGTTGTCTGAGTGCACAGAGCTTTAGAAGCAGAGCCGAGGCAAGACCCTTGGCCTCTTGGTTTCCTGTGGTGTCTTTTTTACTTTACTATACATCCCTGAGTCAGTTGTCACTTTTCTGAGGTACCTGGGAGGCTATTTAAAATGTAGGTTTCCCAGTTCTCCTCTGGAGCAGGCCTGTGAGGTTTCAAAGTGCACAGACTTGAACCCGAGTGCTCGGCCCAGCCTGGTAGGCTGATTCAGCTGGGCTTATGGAGCTGACGGGAGGGCCACACTCCAGAGCACAGGGGTGCGATTCAGAGTCAGGTCCTGGTTGAACGGGGTCTTGGAATCTGATTTTTAAAATCGGTTCTTGAAAGGACCCTGGTGTAGAAGCTTTGCATGTCTCATGGCCTGAATTCTTCCATGCCCAGGATCAGGGCCAAGGCTTATGTCCACAAAGTCCTGGGGAAAGGCTCTCCCCAGAGGGCTGTGAGGCTAGTTAGGAAACTCAGGGGGCTGTGGGTGCACAGTTCCACTGGGATCCTCTCCCACAGGGGTGGTCATTAGCCATCCTCTCATTCTTTCTCTCTAGCTGGACTTGGGTCTTGTGTGCTCCCTGCTGAGGCATCCTTTTGGGTGCAGAGGGGCTCCTTCCTGCTCCTTGTTGAACCCTGTGGCGGATACACATGTGTGCTGTGCCCACATGGCCAGGACTGTGTGCAGACTCTTCTGAGGGTGCCCAGGCCATGCAGGTGGCTGTGTGGTGCTCATGCCCACAGACAGCCGTCCCAGGCCATAAGTGGGCAGTGGGGAGCTTGCACTGAACCCATGCCCTGCTGGACACTTGCTGTGCTTCTTCCATTGAACTGTCACCACATTCCATGAGATGCGGCCAAGTGGTTAAGAACATGTGGTTTGGAAGCTGCAGGTTCTCAACAGGCTCTGTCCATTATCACCTATGTAACTTTGGGGAAATCTGTTACCCTCCTTATTCCTTTTGTGAAAGGGAGATAATAAAATTTCTAGAATCATAGACTTGTGAGGAATATATATAAGCTCAAGGGTTCATACATGTTAAAAACCTTGGCCCAGAATAAATGCTGGATAAACGTTCCCTATTATGGTTCCCAGCTTACAGATAGGAAGCTACAGTTTCCAGAGTTAATTTGCCTATGATCCCACAGCTGCTGAGAGACAGGTCTGTCCGTGGTGGGACACACTCTTCTCTCTCTTTCTTGTTTTTTCTGACACACCAATACATAAACACACACCTGCACACACATGAGCATGTGCACATGTGGCCCACCACAGAGTTACCCTGAGCCTCCCAGAACTCTGGGGAGAGGCCCCACACTGGAGTCCTGGGGGATATGCGTCACTAAGGACAGAGATGCCCCCTGCCTGCTGAACCCTGTGCCTAGGTTATCTGGTGCTGGAGCAGAGTGGGTGGAAGCTTAACTCTCCCAAGCGCACCATTTATACAGGTGTTTGCTCAAGGTTGACCAGTTGTCCCACCACAGGACACCAAGGAGAAGCTCTGCTAGGGGACCTGAGGATTTAAGAATGGCCCCAGGTTCATCCTTTCTTCTAAATGTCTGGTGTTCTGTTTGAGTGTCTAATTTCTATCCTGGGTAACAACTTCTCAGCGCCCCCTGCCTTGCCCATCCCTGAGCCCCTTCCTATCCACTTTCTTCAGCTGCGCTGCTCAGTCATGTCTGACTCTTTGAGACCCCATGGACTGTAGCCGCCAGGATCCTCTATCCATGGAGGTTCTCCAGGCAAGAATACTGGAGTGGGCTGCCATGCCTTCCTCCAGGGGATCTTCCCAACCCAGGGATCAAACCCAGGTGTCCATCATTGCAGGAGGATTCTTCACCATCTGAGCCACAAGGGAAGCCCAAGAATACTGGAATGGGTAGCTTCTCCCTTTTCCAGGGGAACTTTCTGACCTAGGAATCACACTAGGGTCTCCTGCATTGCAGGTGGATTCTTTACCAGCTGAGCTACCAGGGAAGCCCCCACTCCAGAGTGATCTTTAATTCTGGTTTTCCTCATGTCATTACCTTGGTTAGACCCTCTAGAGACTCCTCTTTTTATGCACTGGACCTAAGCCATCGACCTACATTCCAGGCCCTTAAATCTGGCCCTAGATACCACATACACTCTCTCCTCTGGTCAGACTTTGACTTCTGCATGTACTCTGGAGGAAATTCAGGCTCTGGGAGGCAGGTATGACATACAATGTTGCCCGGTAGCCTTAAGAGATTTCTTAGTAAATATTAGAGATACTTTTAGTTACAAGCCAAAACAAGTCATATAACCATTTCAAAATGGCCTTAGCAATCTGGGAACTTATTATCTGATGTGATCAGAAGGCTGAGGCAGGGCTGTCCTCTGTTGGCTAATTTACTAGCTTATCATGAACCCATGATCTTTGATTTTTCTGCTCTGGCATCTGCAGTCTGACTTTATCCTCAGGATTGCCTACTCAAGTTCACAGAATGGCTGCTGCAGCCCCAGACAACTCATCCTCATCCAGAAACTGCTAGAGACTGGAGAGGAGATAACTGTTTCCATGTGCCCCCTTGTAAGAACAAGGAGTTGTCTCCTAGAATACTCACATCTGAGTTTTCCTTGTGCTTCGTTGGCCAGAATTGTGTCATGGCTCACTGCAACCAGTCATTGGCAAGAGGATAGGGGCTGATGTGACTGGTTTGAAGTAACCAAGCCTCCCTGGAATTCCAGGCTGCTAGACACGTGAACATAATAGAAGGTGTGTTAGCAAGGAAGATGGGACTGGCTTGGACAGGCAATCAACTGTGTCTGATATCCTTTCCCAGCTCAGTGTCATTTCATGACGGTAGCCCCTTCTCTGACTTAATACAAGTTTTCCCTCCCTGGCCCATACATACCCCTTGGTTTATCCTCAGTCACGTGGCCTGAGGAGCCCTGGATGGATGATGCCATTCTATTACTGTCAAGACTGTCCCTCTACTAGGAACACCTGTCTCCATCCATGTTTAGCTGGCTAAATCCCACCTCTCCTTAAAAACTTGCCTCCAGTGCTGCCCTCTCCAGGAAGCCTACCCAGCAGCCCTCGTTTGGTGACTGTTCTGTGGCCATGGCGGAGCTGAGTGCTTCCTCTATCATGCAGCCTTCTCTATTAACTCATCTTTCTCCCCATTCTACTGGGTGCTCCTGGAGTGCAGGGCCTGGGTCTGCTGCACTTTTAAGTGTGCAGCCTGGCCAACACCTCCATCAGAGTTTGTGACTGATTGTATAAGGGAGTTGTTGCCTGGCACCTTCTGCACGGCCTGAGGGGTGCAGAGCATCAAAACTGGGGCCCCCATCCCAGCTCTGCCGCTGGCTTCTGGGTGATTCTGTGTGTATCATTTCCTCTTTCTGGGCCTCTGTATCCTCATCTGTGGTGCCTCCAATTCCTAAGAATTCCTGAAGTCCTTCTTAGTCTGGGTTTCCCTGAAGGCAGAGCCTGAGACAAGGACTCGGATGCAGGTAGATTCTTTGTGAGATGCTCTCTAGAAAGGACCCAGGAGCAGGAGCATGCGACAGGGGAGGAGGAATTCCACTGCAAGAGTGTTTCATCGAGAGTTACTGCCTATCACCAACTAACAGCATTGTCCCTGAAGGCCAGGATACAGGAGAATTTATCTAGGGACTCCTTTCCCCACTAGGAGAGGGTTGCTCCCAAGGGCCGTAGCACCCATGTTTCTGGACTGCACTTGGGCTGAGTGGGCTCCTGTAGTATGGACAAAGGTTTAGAACAGAAAGCAGAGGGCATCTGAGGTGAAACAGGCTTGGTGGGATCTCCCCTACAGCTGCCCACTACAGCTGCAGCCGCACTCAGAAGTAGCTCAGTGGGGCTCCAGAGATACCTGCTCCTTCTCTGTAAGGGAAGTTGTCTTGGTTTGAGGAGCTACTTAGAAGGAATGACAATTGCCCACCTTTGGAAGTGATGAGAACCTGAGGTCACCCCTACAGCCTGCTACTCAGATGCTTCTCCTTTGTTCCAGCTGGCGTCCAACTTCCAGGCCAGTGCCCGGATTAGTTCAGAGACAGAGGGGTGCTTGACAGCTGCGGAGAAGATACTGCAGTACATGAAGGTGGGACATAGGTCTGGGCTTTGTGCAGGGAGATGTGGAAGTCTCACATCCAACCTCTGCAAGCCCCAGCACCTCAGGGGCCCTGAGATTTTCCCAGGAGGTGACTGGCTTCTGGTCCTTCGCCTTCAACTCCCCCAGAAGGGTATATATCATCTCTCAGAAGCTCTTCCACACTCATCAGCTCTTTTTGACCACATCCCTCATGGCACTCTTGGATATAGATGGAATGATCTGCCCTTTTTATAAGAGAGAGGTTTGCTTAAATACAATAATGATGATAACAATAATAATTGTTACTAATATTGCTTTTATTTATGTCATAGTACCTAAGAATCCAGATTGTGGAAACAGATCACCTGGGTTCAGGTCTAAGCTTTGCTCCTTGAGTCAGCTGTATAGCCTTGTGACTTATTCAGCCTCTCAGCTCCCCATCAATGAAATGAGACAGATCGCAGTATCTGTGTCATTGGGTTATTACAAAGATTAGATCACATCCTATGTAAATCACTTAATGCAGTGCCTGGCCCATAGTAAAGGCTCGGTATAATGATATCTAGATTGTTTCATGGAATCACAAAGCAACTTATTATGGTTAGCTGAATTATTATTCCAATATCCAGAGGAGGAATCTTTCCCCTCAATCCAGCCACCTTACTCAATGCAGAGTTGTGGGCCTAGAGTCAGGCACCCCTGGGTTTGAGTCCCCATCAGCTGTGTGATCTTAAATGTCATCTGACCTGTGTGAGCCTCTATTTCCTTGCCTGTGAAGTCATTTAAAATTGCCTACGTCCTAGGATAGGAATAGAGAGAAATTGTCTGTGCAAGGGCTCTGAGCTCTAAAACCAACCCACAGGAGTGAGCTAATCCTGCTGTCCTGGTTATCATTATTCTGAATTCTGTGTCTTTAGAGCCTCACACAATAAATTAGAGTTTTCTATGTTAATAACATAGAAACTACCAATATGGTTTCTCACTCTTTGGGGATAAAATCATGTGCATTTCAGGTGATTGGGGGTGGGATGCTCCTCTGATCACATGGTGGTGGCTCAACCCTGGTTCAAGGGCAGGCTGGGGTGGTTCACACACCCAACAGCTAGAGGCCAGTGGGTTAGCAGGGGATGGGCAGAGATGGATAATCATTGACTCATTTTTCTCTCTTTGAAAACGAGATGTGTGTCTCTGAGGCTCCTTTACACATAGAAGGCACAAACTGTCCTCATGGGTGGCCGCAGCATGGGGAAATCACATTCCAGGATTACCAGATGAAATACAGAGACAACACGCCCATCGTCCTCCATGGCCTCAGCCTGACGATTCACAGCCAGGAAGTGGTGGGCATCGTGGGAAGGACGGGCTCCGGTGAGCTCAGGGTCCAGGGCATGCCCTGTCTTCAACAATGGATTTGGGTGTCAGACTTGTCTTCAGATATGTGGTGACTCAGTGACCCTACAAATAGTTACTGGGGACACATTTTGTGCTGGAAGAACAAAACCCATAGTCACTGCTGTCATGGGATTCCAGTGGAGGTGACAGATGTTGACAGATCATCAGATAAGGAACGAAGAAGATAACTGCCTTGGTGGTGAAGGCCCTGGGGAAGGAAAGGGGTGATGTTAACAGAGCCGCGGAGTTGTTGGGCCCTTGAACTGCAGTAGCCTGTACTCTGAGGCCAATGTTTGAGATGGAAGGGTGAACAGGGTGCAGGAACAAGTGCTTCCTGCAGGGGGCGTGCAGAGCTCTGCAAGGGTGAAGACCAGCTTGCGTGGGCTTCCCTGGTGGCTCAGATGGTAAAGAATCTGCCTGCAATGCAGGAGACCCAGGTTTGATTCCTGGATCTGGAAGATCCCCTGGAGAAGGAAATGGCAGCCCACTCCAGTGTTCTTGCCTGACGAATCTCATGGACAGAGGATCTTGGTGGGCTACACAGCCCATGGGATCACAAAGAGTTGGACAGGATTGAATGACTAACACTTTCCTTCTCCCCTCCCCCTCTCAGTCAGTTCAGTTCAGTCACTCAGTCGCGTCCGACTCTTTGTGACCCCATGAATCGCAGCACACCAGGCCTCCCTGTCCATCACCATCTCCCTGGAGTTCACTCAGACTCACATCCATCGAGTTGGTGATACCATCCAGCCATCTCATCCTCTGTTGTCCCCTGTCCTCCTGCCTCCAATCCCTCCCAGCATCAGAGTCTTTTCCAATGAGTCAACTCTTTACATGAGGTGGCCAAATTACTAGAGTTTCAGCTTTAGCATCATTCCTTCCAATGAACACTCAGGGCTGATCTCCTTCAGAATGGACTGGTTGGATCTCCTTGCAGTCCAAGGGACTCTCAAGAGTCTTCTCCAACACCACAGTTCAAAAGCATCAATTCTTCAGCGCTCAGCCTTCTTCACAGTCCAACTCTCACATCCATACATGACCACAGGAAAAGCCATAGCCTTGACTACACGGACCTTTGTTGGCAAAGTAATAATGTCTCTGCTTTTGAATATGCTGTCTAGGTTGGTCATAACTTTCCTTCCAAGGAGTACCTCTTTTTCCACCTGCTTCTCCCCACTTCCTTTCTCCTGGCTGACCTCTTCCCTCTCTTCCTCTCATCACTTTTGGGAGATCTGACCCAAGGGTATTCACCCCCTTCCACTTTTTGCCTTGTTCAGACCCCAGCCTTGGGCTCTAGGGGCTGCCTCCTCCAGGCAGCCCCCCAGGATGACTGGAGCCTCCCAAGTCTGTCTCCTCAGGCCCCTGCAGGCCTTGTATTACTGCAAAGTGAAGAGCTCCCAGCTGTATTCTTTCACACACTTTCCCCTTTCCATTTCTCCCCTACAGCTGGGCTGAGAGGGCTGGGTCTGATGTAAAGCTGCTCTCCAGTAGAAATGGTCCAGTTGACTGAATTCATCCAGTGGGTATTTAGTGAGCACTTACTATATGCCAGGCCTGGAAACACAAATGTGAACAAGACACATGGCTGCCCCTCACACTGATCTTACCTTTTAGAGCAGAAGTTGAAAACTCAAATGTACCTGATGGGCCTGGGGTGTGAGGAAACAAGGGTAAGGAGGGCAGCGCATTGAACCTGAATACTGTTCTCTCTCAAGGAAGCGGCTACACTCGGCTCCATCTGCCTGTGCCTAGGGTATATGGGCCCAGTTTGCCCATTTTACTGACTCTCAAGAGAATCTTGCAATTGAGCTTTTGTATACTGGGTCTTTGGATTTTTTCTTTTTTTAATGCTGGCAAAGAATTTAAAAAGCAGCAATAACATTGTGTGTGTGAAACAAAACTTATCTGTGGGCTGGATTTACCTAGGGGCTCCATTCACACCCTCTGATTGAGGCAGTCAGAGCTGTTCATAGTTTCGGGCACCCCTTGGGGTGGAGACTGGAGACTCCAAGCCTCTTCTGCCCTCACTGGTTCATGATGACAAGGAGTGGGTCATGGGGAGGGGAGTCTGGGGTGGACACCAGGTCTGACCTGTGCTGCCCTTCCTGCAGACTCGGGAGACAGAGCCCCACTTATTCTTGTCCTGCAGGGAAGTCCTCCTTGGGAGTGGCTCTTTTCCGCCTGGTGGAACCAGCCGGTGGCCGCATCCTCATTGACGGCGTGGACATCTGTAGCCTTGGCTTGGAGGACCTGCGGTCCAAGTTCTCGGTTATCCCTCAAGATCCAGTCCTGCTGTCAGGGACCATCAGGTGAGTGCTGGGTTGAGGCAGCCTGTGCAGAGGACAGTCTCCCAGCAGGAGTCACTGGGCGGATCCCTAGGGCTGGGCTGCCTCTCATCACCTGTGGCCAGAGTCCCAATTTCTGGGCCTCTGCTCTCTCCTTGGTGGGAGAAGAGATGTCCCTGGTGAATGAATGAGGCCTGGATACACACAAGAACACTTCACTCAAAGGCTTGAACAAAAGGCCTAATTTTAATTTTTAAAAACCCTGATGGGCTTGGTCAGATTTCAGATCACTATCAGTGTATGCTCTGTAGCTGACCACATCTTTCCATGTCTGGATGTGGTTTATTCTCTTTCGTCTCCTACTGGATAAGGTCACCAGGGGTGTTTAAGCTCGATGTTTGCAATCCAGGCAGTCCCATCAGTGAGACAGACGGAACTGGGTCTGTGGCCTCCTCTCCACACTTTCTGTTTCTTCTGAAGGCAACTTGGGATTAAGCATCGTCCAGGTTAATGCTGGTGCTTGATAGTGGTCCTTAGCTGTGTGGAAGTCCAAGGCATGGAGTCTGAGGAAGGATGAAGCATGAAAATGAAGCTGGATGCCTCACTTACAGGGATATATAAGGGCATTTATCTTCTTAGAGGCAAGAGGATAGACTAACCACAGAGCTTCAGTCATCCATTTATTTATTTACCCATCATTCATTCATTCCTTCATCCTTTCATCCACTTACCTGCCTTTTCTGATCCTCTGCCGGGTCCAGACATTGTGCTAGGAACTGGGGACACTTGGATGAATGATCAGTGCCCTTATTCCCCTCAGAAATTAACATTCAAGGGTGCAGGGAGTTGTACACATGTAAGATCTGTCAAGTTATAATATTAATACAAGGATGTAATTTGCTAGATCAGAGATATAAACCAAGGGCTAAGGGAACCTAGAAGTAGGACAAATAACTCTGCCTGGGGGAATTTAGAAAGCCTTCCAGAGAAGCAGGGCAGGCCTTTGAGTAGGGTCTTGAAGGTTAAATAGAAGACTGCATGGCAGAAAAAAGGAGGAAAGTCTTTCCAAAGAGAGTGCATACTATGTACACAGAGAATTTTGTACCGATTGTGTTGTTTTAGAGGAATGAGATAAAATTTAGTGATAGATTTCAGCGTTAAGGTAGAAGTTGGCCAAAATCTATCGTGCCTTGATATAGGAGTAGTAGAAACATGAATTAAAGTTTATTGAGCATTTAAATGTGCCAGCCCTATGCTTTAATATTCCGTGTCATTGCAGTGTCAGAGCAACGCTGGGAGGTGGGTGCTATTACTTTCTACAAACTGAACTTAGGAAAGTGACTTATTGAAGGAGACACACACATAAATGGTAAAGATAAGATACAACTCCAGATACTATCGCCCTAACGAGTGAGAATACCTTCCCTCCCCCCTCCGCTGCTTGCAGCAGAAAGTGTGAATCGGCGTACAGGAGACCTGGGTTCTCTGCCTTTTGAGGTTCTGTCTAACCTGAGTACCTTGATTCCAGCTTGTCTCTCTGACTTGTGGTATGAGTTTGAACAAGCCACTTAACACTGATAAGTCATAATTTTCTCATCAATAAGAGATCCGTCTCATGAGGAAGAGGATGTCAATGAACCCATCTGTGAAAGTGCTTTGGAAACTATCAAATATCATGCAGATAGGGCATTCTACCTTCTGCTTCTTCAATCTAGCCATACACACACAACGTATGTTGAACTGGGGGGTGGGGGGAAACAGCGGTTAAGACAGGTTTCAATTGGGACTGAGTGGTTGCATAACAAGTATGTGTTTATAATGTTTCCTATGCCAAATGCCAGGGCAAACCTTAATGGGTATAAAGTCCAATTAGATCCAAATATGATGTGAGTTGCCTGGATGATCAGTCAGGATTCCCTCTCTGCAAGAGACAGGAAATAAAGAACCTTACCACAATGAGATACCACCTTATACCTACTAGACTAGCAATAATAAGAAAAGAAAAAGGAACATAACAAGTGTTGGTAAGAATGTTGAGAAATTGGAACCCTCATGAACTATTGGTGGGAATGTAAAATAGCATAGCCACTGTGGAAAACAATGTGGCAGTTCCTCCAAGAGTTAAATATAGAATTATCACATGATCCACCAAATCTGGTTCTACAGATTTGAAAGAATTAAATTTCAAGAATCAAATCTACAGATCTGAAAGAATTACCACAGAATTGAAAGCAGGGCTTAACAGATATTTGTATACCAGTGCTTATGACCTTACTCACAATAGCCAAAAGGTAGAAACACCCAAATGTCCATAGAGAGATGAATGGATAAACGAAATGTGGCTGTACACACTGTGGTATATCATTCAATCAGAAACAAATGAAAAATTGATATATAATACAACATGGATGGATCTTGAAAGCATTATGCTAAGTGAAGTAAGCCAGATGGAGGATGCTTCAGTTATGTCCTACTCTTTGTGACCCTATGGACTGTAGCCCGCCAGGCTCCTCTGTCTGTGGGATTCTCCAGGCAAGCACACTGGAGTGGGTTGCCATGCCCTCCTCCAGGGGATCTTCCCCAACCCGTGGGATCAAACTGAGTCTATGATGTCTACCTGTATTGGCAGGTGGGTTCTTTACCTCTAATGCCACCTGGGAAGCTCCAAATACTGTATATTTCCACTTAAATGAGATACCAGGAATAGGCAAATTTGTAAAACAGAAAGTATTTTGAAAAGAGGTTACCAGGGGGTAAGGGAGGAAGAGGAGGGAGAATGTATAATGGGCAGAGTTTTTATTGGTGTTGATGAGTTTTAGTGGATTGTTACCTGACTTTGTAAATGTATTGAACACCACTAAATTGTACAGTTACAGTTGAAATGATACATATTGTGTTATGTATATGTGAACACACAGAGAGATGCACACACACACACCCCAGATGGCTTAAGCTAAAAGAACCTCTTGGATCACAAAACAGGAAGGCCAAGGTTGATTCAAAGGATCAATATCCCCTTCAGTCTGCCCTGGCTTCATCCTTGGGCTCCATTGTGCGCCGTGGGGGTTCCACGTCTCCTCTTTCCGAGGCAAGATGGTTGTAGCCTCATTTGTTCAATTGGTGAGAAAATACAAGCCCCTTTTCTGGAGATTGTTGTCTAGGTCCTGAGATACACTCTGATTGGTTACCTTCCCCACCCCTCAGCCAATCGCTGCGGCCAGGGGTTACCGCCTTCTGGTTTGCTTCCACCCGAGTCTGCTCCACCCTGAGCTGGTGGTAGAGCCCCAGCTGGACCACACAAGCTTGATGGCTAGGAAGGAGGTGGCCCCCAAACAAGACTTGGGAGCTGCTGCCTGCAGAAGGAAGGGGTACTGGGAAGGCACAAGGAAGGCCACTTGTGGGAGTTTGATGAGTTTCTCTGGATCCAATAATCCAGCTCTAACCATCCTGACTACCCTGGTGGCTCAGATGGCAAGAAGTCTGCCTGCAATGCGATACACCTGGGTTCAGTCCCTGGGTCCGGAAGATCCCCCAAAGATGGAAATGGCAACCTACTCCAGTATTCTAGACTGGAAAATTCCATGGACAGAGGAGCCTGGTGGGCTTATAGTCCATGGGGTCCCAGAGAGTTGGACACAACTGAGCAAGTTTCATTTACTCATTCATCCTCGGTCATGTGCTCTGCAGGGTGCAGACAACTTGATGGCCGAGTGTGCTTCTTGAACACTTCTCTTTCTCTCCTGAGGCAGATTCAACCTGGACCCCTTTGACCGCTGCACAGACGAGCAGATCTGGGAGGCTTTGGAGAGGACGTTCCTGAACAAGATGGTGAGTAAGTGCAAGGCTGAATTCTCAGTCCTGCTGGTCCTCGGGGCTCCTCTGGTGTGGTATGCCAGATGCTGCGTGGATTAAATCATCTCATGGGAATGAAATGGTTTGAGATCCCTAGATAAAGGCCGATGAGGCCAGTAGTAAGCCAGGCATGTACCAGCTCAGGGCAAGGGGGTACAGCTTTGTCTTTCTGGTGCTTACAGTCAGGAGAGACCCAGATGGGACCAGTGCCGTGTAGGTAGCGCTGAGAACTGCCGACGCCGCAGTGGGTGGCCAGCCAGGGCCTCTGGAGAGACACACATTTGACACACCAAATGCTGAGGGGGCAGCTGGGCACAGATCTTTGAGAGAACATTCCAGGTATAAAAACTAGCAGATGCAAAGACCTTGTGAGGGAAACTGGATGGGCAGAGCTGGGGACGAGAAAGGTCAGTGTCTCGTGTGGAGACGGGGTAGGGGAGGGAGTATCACAGACAGGACAGGACAGGAGAGGTATGAGGGGGTCAGTTTTTGAACTCATCCCACTGTGGCTCACAGGCGTCTTCCTCGATATCACAGATCTCAAAGTTGCCACAAGGCCTGCAAGCAGAAGTTGTGGAAAATGGCTCGAACTTCTCCGTGGGGGAGCGGCAGCTGCTCTGCATTGCCCGGGCCCTCCTCCGCAGCTCCAAGGTGAGACCTGGGGGCACGTGAGGGGTCTGGGGGATGCGCAGCTTGGGAAACACACTGCTGTTTCTCCTTCAGGCATCTGGGACTCTGGGCTCCACAGTGGGTTCTGTCCACAAATCCACAAAGGGCTTGATGGTCACTTTCTGCCATTCTGGGCAACCCTGCCTGTGGAAGGGAGGCCTCTCTGTCCACGTGCTCTGCACCTGGCACCCCAACCTAGACTTGAAGCGTCCCTGCCACAACCAAGCCCCAATGCACTCCTCCTGCACAAAGCCAGAAGGCTAGAGATACATTCATTCAAAGTCCCCTACTGTGCTTTCCTTTTAAAACTTGGCTGCAGGACATTCCCTCATCTTTGTTAGATTTGAGAATCAGATGACCCCTGTTCAGGAGCAAAATAACATTTTCTTTTTAAAGTTTCACCCAACAGTGTTTCTTCAGTTCAGTTCGGTTCAGCTCAGTCATGTCCGACTCTTTGTGACCCCATGGACTGCAGCACGCCAGGCCTCCCTGTCCATCACCAACTTCTGGAGTTTACTCAACTCATCTCCATTGAGTCAGTGATGCCATCCAACCATCTCATCCTCTGTTGTCCCTCCTCCTCCCATCTTCATTGTTTCCCAGCATCAGGGTCTTTTCCAATGAGTCAGCTCTTCGCATCAGGTGGCCAAAGTGTTGGAGTTTCAGCTTTAGCATCATTCCTTCCAATGAACATGCAGAACTGATCTCCTTTAGAATGGACTGGTTGGATCTCCTTGCAGTCCAACGGACTCTTAAAAGTCTTCTCCAACACCACAGTTCAAAAGCATCAATTCTTCAGTGCTCACCTTTCTTTATAGTGAAACTCTCACATCCATACATGACCACTGGAAAAACCATAGTCTTGACTAGACGGACCTTTGTTAGTTTAAAATTTTCCAAATATTTCAGGTACTACAGGGGCTACTTAGGAGCCAACTTTCCCTCACAAGTGAGGCGCTGTACACACATACATACACATACTTCCACACTCACACATGTATGCATACTTGCACACACATACACGTGCAATACACAACATGGTCAGCTAATGAGCATTGCAAAACCTGTTGGTGCAACAGAGATGAGGGGAAGAGCAGACAGAGCTCGATGGGGCCTGGAGCAGGGAGGTTTCAGAGGAGGAAGGACTTTCCCCTCTTGCTCAGAGAGAGGGGTGACAGGCCTGGCAATGTGTGGGTACATTTTCTTGGCCCCTCGGTTCCGTATTTCAGTCACTGAGCCGCTTGGTGTGAAGGCTGCTTTCTCTAGATTGTTGTCCAAGTTTGTGTCATCACCTTATGATTTTGTCCTATCTGTGTACCACCTAGCCTGTGAGTTACTTGTGATGCCTTGTCTTGTGAAGGCGCAAAAATCACACTTTCTATGCCAATTAAATTCTTCCAATGCTTTTTTTTTAACTTTTTTGTGTTGGGGTATAGCCGATTAACAATGTTATGATAGTTCCAGGCCAATAGCAAAGGGATTCAGCCATGCATATACATGTATCCATTCTCCCCCAAACTCCCCTCCCATCCAGGCTCATAACATTGAGCAGAGTTCCCTTGCTACACAATAGGACCTTGTTGTTTATCCATTTTAAATATAGCTGTGTGTACATGTCCATCCCCAACCCTCTAAGTATCCCTTCTCCCCTTTCTTCCTCCCTCTGAAACCGAAAGTTTGTTCTCTAAGTCTGCTAGTCTCTTTCTGTTTTGTAAGTTCATTTGTATTATTTCTTTTTATATTCTACATATAAGGGATGTCATAGTTCTCTTTCTCTGTCTTCAGTCAGTATGACAATCTCTAGGGCCATCCATGTTGTTGCAAATGGCATCTGATGCATATTGTTAATGAAAGAAATACAAACATGTTAAAGTAAAAAGTGCATTTATCCACATACTCGCTGTACCATCTCTTCTGCCACCCAGGATATGTGCTTGGCTGTCCTGAGAGGAACATTGCTCTATGTTAATTCAGACAAATAGGAAGGCAGTTCATAAAACAGGAAGTAGCTACTGGCACATTTTCACTTTTAAGAACTTAGTTTTCTGGTCACTAAAGAAGGCGTCCCTGGTAGTTCAGATTGTAAAGAATCTGCCTGCAATGCAGGAGACCTGGGTTCTATCTCTGGGTTGGGAAGACCCACTGGAGAAGGAAATGGTAACCCACTCCAGGATTCTTGCCTGGAGAATTCCATGGACAGAGGAGCCTGGCGGGCTACAGTCCATGGAGTTGCAAAGAGTCAGACACAACTAAGCTACTAACAGACACAAAGTATAGTTAGCTCTTGGTTGAGACTTAACATTCTCTTCATAATGTGATGGGTAACTTAAAGCTCCAAGTGGATTTCGAACCAAGTCCAAAGATCTGATTTTCCAACTGAGGTACTAGGCGGACTAGTGGTCACCCCAGGGTTGAGTCTGAGGAGGCTGCCTTCACCCCTGCCTTCACCCTGTTTCTTATCTACCAGATCATCCTTATTGATGAGGCCACAGCCTCCCTCGACTTGGAGACGGACATCCTCATCCAACACACAATCCGTGAAAGTTTCCGGGGCTGCACAGTGCTGATCATCGCACACCGTGTCACCACCATCCTCAACTGCGACCGCGTCCTGGTCATGTGCAACGGGAAGGTGAGGGGACACCCCTAGGCCGCTGGGAGGATGGTGCCCAGGCCTTCGGATCCCTCAGGACCAAGCTCAGCTGCACCCTGCTTCCCTCCCTTTCTCTCTCTGCCTCCCAGGTGGCGGAGTTTGACAAGCCTGAGGTCCTGCAGAAGAAGCCGGGGTCCATGTTCGCAGCCCTGCTGGCAACAGCCAGTAGTTCGATGAGCTGAGGAGGAGGGACTGCTTGGAGGCGGGTGTAGCTGAGCCGGCCGTGGTGCAGCGGTCAGAGCCGGCGGGGAAGACTGCAGCCTGCAGCCTCCTCTGCAGAGACGGCTTCTTCTCTGCAAAGCAGGGCTGGAGCACGCTCGAAGTGCAGGTGATGGGCGGGAAAAGGACACTGAGGGAGCACAGCCTGGAGTAGCGCACTTGCTGGCTCCCCTGGAGACCACGGAGAAATTTCATAATAATGGTAAAGTTTATTACAGTTTTCTGGTGTTTAAAGTATTGCAAGTGGTATACTGATTTTGTAAAAAAGAAAAAAAAAGCTGCACTCCCAGTTCTGCTTTCTCTGTTAGCTGGTACTCATTCAGCTACAGGGAACAGAAACGTTCTTAAGCTTTCTGGTAAAAGGGATGTTATTAGCTCATGTAATGGAAAGTTCCAGAAAAAACTCTGGGTTGAGTGCCAGTATCAAAAGGACGTCTGCCGTGTGGGCTCTGACTTTCTTCACTCAGCCTCCCTTCCCTTTGCTTGACCTCACTCTCTGGCCTTCTCTCCTCGTGGTGCACATGGCTGCCAGCAGCCCGAGGCTCACATTCCACCAGTTCCATACTCCCAGCCCTCTTTCTCTGGGGATTCCAGCAAACTCCGGGGCTAAATCTCACTGGGCCAACTTGAGTTGCTCATCCCTGAACGTGTTAGGCTGCTGGAATGCAGTGAGGGGCCAGGCCCAAACTGTATGCCTGTACCCAGGCCTGGGGATGGGATCAGCTACCCTGAATCACGTAAACAGAGGATGGAGAGGGTTTTTCCCCAAAATAAAACTGGGGTGTTATTACTACGTTAGGAAAGAGTGAACAGCCCCAAACAGTAGCTGTCTACCAGGTGTTTGCATAGATGAGTGAAATAAAGAGTTAACTTATTATTAATACATATGCCAACTGGAAATAAGATCATTTGTGGCCCCCCACCCCTAATGTTTATAGATACATATAAAGAGAAAAGGTAATTATTTTCAATTTACTTCTAGGAAGACCTCATTGTTCGAGGAGAACATGTTTCAAAGTACTTTCCTTCTGTTTTCAGATTAGTGTCTGATTTTGCCCTAAGAAAGATCAATTCAGTAAATGAATATTTCTTACTCTGTTGCACTGGGGTGGATGCTGGGGACGTAATGATGTCCCCGCCCTCATGGAATTTGCCTTCCAGAGAGTAAGTAGTGAGTGAAAGTCGCTCAGTGTCTGACTCTGTGACCCCATGGACTGTGAAATTCTCCAGGCCAGAATACTGGAGTGGGGTAGCAGTTCCCGTCTTCAGGGAAATCTTCCTAACCCAGGAATTGAACCCAGGTCTCCCACGTTGCAGACAGATTCTTTAGCAGCTGAGCCACCAGGGAAGCCCTCCCAGAGATTAAGGAGTAAGCAAGTAAACAGGTGGTTCTAAAAGCAAGCGACAGGAGGCAACGGCAGTGTTCAGGAGATGGAGGCCGTCAGAGCAAGCTTCTTGGTGGAAGTGATGAGAACAGAAAAACAGACAAAGGTTTGCTCAGATGAGGGGACTGGGTAAGGAAGACGGTCCCAGGCAGAGAGAAAAGCAAGCAAACCCCTGTGGGAATGAACCGTGGCCGGGCTGATTCAACCGCGGGGCCGTGCGTGTTGCCTCTGTGCCCTTGTTAGGCAGCACCCGCTTCTCTCCTGAGAGTGTTTCCCAGGTGGATGTCTTCTCTCTCTTAAAAATCCTTTTGTTCAGTGGGTCCTCTTCCCCTTATCCTTGCTTTTTCCTCCTGGGGCCCTGAAGAACGGCCGCTGCTGCTCCCAGCCTGGCACAACTCTGCAGAGTCGCAGAGCTGCTTCTCGGCAAGTTGAAGATCACTCTCCTCGCCCGGCCCTGCCCTCTCCCAGAGCGGCCTGTGTCACTGGGAGAGCGCTCCACGCACTCGGTGCTGCGGCCTCATGGGACAGTTAGCTCCTGTTTTCCTTCTGTTGGCCAGCAGATGGCAGGCTCTTCCCAAAAATGCGGAGAAGGTCCCGCGGGTTCCAAGTCTAGATCCACTGAGAACTGCTGTTGACCCCTTAGTCAGAGGACGAGAACCAGAGCACATTTCCACTTGGTCCTCAGGGCCTCATTTCACCTCTCCTCACAGCAGCTTCTCTTCAGGGTGGGTTCTCAGCCTTCCCAGCACACTGGAGTCACCCAAGGTGCTTAAGATATCCTGATGGAGGTCCACCCCTAGGTGTTTTGATTTCATTGGTTCGAGGTAGAGAGTATACATTGGGATTTTTAAAGCGGTAAGTGAATCTAATATGCAGTGGAAATTGAGAACCATTGGCTCCAAACAACAATAAAGCAAAACTGTTTGAAAAAATAATATATGATGCTTTTTGTTTTTTGTTTGTTTGTTTTTTAAATGGTAGACTCTTGAGATTCCTTTGGACTGCAAGGAGATCCAACCAGTCCATCCTAAAGGAGATCAGTCCTGGGTATTCTTTGGAAGGACTGAGGCTAAAGCAGAAACTCCAGTACTTTGGCCACCTCATGCGAAGAGTTGACTCATTGGAAAAGACTCTGATGCTGGGAGGGATTGGGGGCAGGAGGAGAAGGGGACAACAGAGGATGAGATGGCTGGATGGCATCACTGACTCGATGGACATGGGTTTGAATGTATTCTGGGAGTTGGTGATGGACAGGGAGGTCTGGTGTGCTGCAATTCATGGGGTCGCAAAGAGTTGGACACGACTGAGCGACTGAACTGAATTGAACTGATTGGTAATATTTTATTCTTTAAGTTGAATGATGAGTATACGAGTTTGTTTTCTTTAATTCTTTATATATTTGGGGGCTATCTGAACTATATTGTAATGCAGTTTTAAAAATTGCATTCAAAAAATTTTGGCTGCCCTGGGTCTTCGTTGCAGCACACAGAGTTGCAATGCATGGACTTGGTTGACCCATGGCATGTGGGATTTGAGCTCCCTGACCAGGGATCAAAGCCACATTCTCTGCAGCGAAAGGTGAATTCTTAATCATTGGACCACCAGGAAAGTCCCTCCCCAAACTGATATTTCAAAAATAACCTAAAAATAATTATAATGAGAGAATGCAGCTCTACTTCCTTATATTTACTTAGTGCTGTGCTTGGTCACTCAGTCGTGTCTGACTCTTTGCGACTCCATGGATTGTAGCCCTTCAGGCTCCTCAGTCCATGGGGTTCTCCAGGCAAGAGTGGGTTGCCATGCCCTCCTCCAGGGGATCATCTCAACCCAGGGATTTAACCCAGGTCTCCAGCATTGCAGGCGGATTCTTTACCATCTGAGTCACTAGGGAAGCCCATATTTACTTAGTAATTTGCCTCTATTTGTATTTTCAATTACATCCCTATGGGGATAGGAGGGTATTTTTAGTGTTCAGGGATCTAAAGTCCTCCATCTGCCATCAGGGCCTAATCCCCCTCCTGGTTGAGTGCTGTGGACAAACTTCAACACAAACTATGTGATGTGGATATGGTCGCAGAAACCTCAAGCAGATGTGCAGATTGAAGGAGACAGCGGTCCACCTGGCCCTGCCCTGCCCTCTGCCTCTTGCTCTGGGCACTATTTTAAGAGAAACACAGCTACATGGAGACTCTTCCAAGGGCGACCACTAGGTGGCCTGAGCTATGTTGTGAGAAGGACCAGGAAAGAAGAAGAAGAAGAAGAAGAAGCCCTTTCCCTAAGGGCTTCCTCTAGGAACAGCTCCAGAGGGCAGCCCCAGGTCCCCAGGAACAAGCATTCTTCATCTGGAGAGGTCGGGCTAGGAGCTGCCCCTGGCTGGAAGCTTTTTCTGATTTGGACAGTTCTCCCTGGTGCAGGGCAAGGGGCACTGCTGTTATTTCCAGGCTCGGAGGGTCCCCACAAGACTGAGTCCTGGTAGGGATTCTGTGTGCGTGGGAAATCAGATTGGATAACTTCTAGGGCATATATGACTCCAGGATGCAGTGGTGAACATAATAATGCCAATGGCAGGAGTTCTTTAGCCTGGAGGGCTAAGCAAACCTTGCCAGGGCCCGCACCCCGACACACTTTCTGATTCAGGAGATCTGGAGTGGGACTCGAGAATTTGCCTTTCTAACAAGTTCCCAGATGTTGCTGAAGCCGGACCCAGCACCACACTCTCAGAACCCAGGGGTTAGCAAGATGACTCTATCCTGTAGGGGCTAGACCTCGAAGGTTTAAACCTTGGTTCTAATGTGTTTTCCAAAGTTTCCCCTAAGTCCATTTCTGGGGCACTTTTATTTCTATGACCTCTTTTGGTTCAGACTCCAGAGCAACCCACTTGGACCATACAGACACTCGTTTCCTCCATCACGTTGACTCAGGAGAACTCAGCACTTTCTCTCAATTTCCTTATTCCCTTTGTATGTGTGAAAGTGAAAGTGATAGCTGCTCAGTGATGCAGAGGACTTCAGTGATGTCTGGGCCAAGGGGGAGTTTCTGTGCTAGCCTGCTTCATACCTCTCTGCTTCCGCTTCCCAAGCCCCGACAAGCCCTACTCAGAACTGTTCATTTCTCTCTGATGATGACTTCTCCTGCTGGGCAAGTCTTCAGGGTCATATAGTTTACCTCAAGAGACTGGTCAAGGCAGTTCTTTAAACTAACAAACAAAAACCAGTTTCCACCCTATGATAGGTGCCAGCTGTTAAGATAGTACCATTTTACCCTCATTAACCTCAGTGTGGTAGTCTATCCAACTCTGTGGAATCCAACTATGTCAGAGTCAGAAGCAACTTCAGACACTGTCAGTTCAGATGTTCTTAACCTGTAGTCCATGGACTCTTTAGCTAGAATCAGGGGAGCCATCAATTTGAATGGGAAAAATTGTTTTGTTTTTACTAACAGAAATTTCCCTTGACTATGAATGAGATAACAACCTATAATGGTATTAGCACTGCCTGTGACTTTGTCCTCAATAGAAATCATCAGTATTCTCAAATCTCACTTCAGTTGTTTTAGATATCTCAAAATATCATTTATTTTATTTTATTATGTATCTATTTAGCTGTGCTGGGTCTTAGTTGAGGCACATGGGTTCTTAGTTGCAGCATGTGGGATCTCGTTCCCTGACCAGGGATTGAACACAGGCCCCTGCACTGGGAGTGTGGAGTCTTGGCCACTGGACCACCAGGGAAGTCTCACAAAATATCATTTATATGCATCACTGCTTTGAAATTATAGTGGTTGTTTACTGTATCAGTAGAGAAGCATACATATGACAATATCTGAGTTTACTTTTTACATATTGTTTTGCTAACTATGCATCAGTGTAATTGGTTTTCTTCCCACTCCTGTGTAGTTTATTTTATGCATTAGAAACTCTATTCTGAATGTCAAAGAGAGCCATGGCACAAAAAGGGTTAAGAACCCTCATTTATGTGCAATCTTGATTTTACAGAGGGAAGCTGAGTCCCAGGCAGAGGCTTCTTGCCCACAACTACACCACTGGCTTTTAACTGGCTGGCTTGGGACTTGACTCTAAAACGAGGAATAGAAGGGGCAAGAGAGGGGACCTCCCTGGTGGTCTAGTGGTTAAGGCTCTGAGCTCCCAATGCAGGGGGCGTGGTTTTGATCCGTGGTAAGAGAATTAAGATCCTGCATGCTATGCGGTGTGGCCAAAAATTAAAAACAAAACAAACAAAATTAGATTGTGGAAAAAAAAGAAAGGACAAGAGGGTAGCCAAGGACTGGGGAGAAAGGCCTCACCCAACACTGTGCTCGAGCACGGTTTGCTCAGAGCAGGGAGTGATCCCCTTACACAAACTCTAGCGTTGCTGCTTGGCTGACCCTTCCCTAGTTCCTGTGGCCATTGCATGAGCTCTAAGCAGTAACAGGGCAAAACCATTTCTCACTGCAGCAAAGAGGAGTATAATTTTCCCACTTAATAATGATGCTTCCTGGCCAGTCCTTGGTTCCCAAATGCTTTGTCGTTTGTGCTGCACTCTAGCAACAACGGACTGATTCAGAACTTTCTGTTCCAATAGGACAGTCCCAGTCCCACTCGGCATTTACTGGGATGCTCCTCACCCCTTTCCCCACACTCATCAGTACATCACAGTTCTGGTCTTGTGTCGGATTCATGATTTAGAGCTTACAGAGCATGTCCACACAAAATACGTGCCATGAGATTGTGCACCATAGCCAGAGAGGGTTAAGAGTTTTTGCTCTGAGTTCCTTAACAGTTAGCATGAAGAAAGAAGAAAGATGTGTTACAAGAACTTCACGACCCAATCATTTAAAAAAAATATGGTTGTTGACAACAAGCATAGTTTTCCTGGTCCTGAGAATGGAGGGTCATCTTTCCCACGTGTGGAATATTACTCAGCCATAAAAAAACACATTTGAGTCCATTCTAATGAGGTGGATGAACCTAGAGCTTATTTTACAGAGTGAAGGAAGTCAGAAAGAAAAACAAATGTCATATATTAACACATATATATGGAATCTAGAAAAACTGGCAGCAATGGAAATGCAGACCTGGAGCACAGACTGTGGACACAGTGAAGGAAGGAGAGGATGGGACGAAGTGGGAGAGCAGCATGGACACATACACGTTACTACATGTGAAATAGACAGCCAGTAGGAATTTGCCGTATGAGGCAGGGAGCTCAAATCCGGCATTCGGTGACAACGTAGAGGGCGGGGATGGTGTGGGTGGTGCGAGGGAGGTTCAGGAGGGAGGGAACATGCGTGTGCCTATGGCTGATTCAGGTTGTTGCATGGCAGAAACCGACACAGTGTGGCAGACAATTATCCTCCAATTAAAGTAAATAAAGACCCTTGTCTTCCAAAGATGTGCTCAGGTCTTTAAACTCTAAGTGGCAGAGCTGAGCCAGAACACAAGTTTTCTGCCCAAGAACATGTTCTGTGTTTTCCAAGAAGCTTGCTTTCTCATCGCTGTATGCACACACGTCTGGTTCACTCATTTATGTTTCTTCCGCTTCCTGTTTTAAAAGCCCATTCGAATTCCAAGTGATTTTGCAAAATCATTTGACATCAGCTTTGTTTCATCTTCCCCTTGTATCTCTCTCCTGATTTAACAGGCAAACAAACAAAAATGAAAACCCCAAACTTCTTCCTTTAGGCAGATACTTTGTGTCCTTCCAACAGCAGCTCAGAAAGTAGAATTCCTATTTCCCTGTGAGATCTTGCTAATTAAAAAATTATTATTCACAAATAATAGCTACCATTTACTGAGTGTTTATTATGTCTAAGACACTATGTTAAACACTTACATTATCTAATCCCCAATTAATTTACAATGCTTGGAAGTTAGTATTCTCATTTTGTAGCTGGAGAAATTGAAATTTAGATACTTTGAGCTCAGATCTAATTCCAGAGTTCCTATTCCTAACGCTACACGTTGCTGATCCTGTGCGGCTCCATATGCCGATCTCTGTGGCTTCCTGGGGTAGTCGAGCCAGGTCTCCCTGTCTGTCTCTTTCTCCCTTTATTATTTCTCCTCCCCTTTTTTTCTTTCTTCCTTCCTTACCTCCCCCACCTCCCAGCTTCCTCCCTCCTGCCTTCTCTTCCTTCCTTCCTTCACCTCTCTCCTTCATACACATACATTTTTTAAAATATTAAGCAATTGTTTTGAGGTTAGTTGAGTTCATGCCTCTTATGTTTTGTTGGTGAAGAGGCAGGAATAGGGAGGATTTCAGGCAGAGAGTGACTTTGGAATAAAGGCCTCATAGAGCTTCAGAGCTGGAAAATCCTCCAGAGGAGCGGTCTTGCAACTTTGCACTGAGCGAAGCCTCAGAGTCCTGATACAGGCATGGACACTTATTTACTATGATGTACTGCATATACACGTAGCTTGTGTACAAACATATTTGTACACACACAAAAATAGAATTTTTATAAGGATGAGGACAATTTAGAAAGGATTTCTAAAATTTTTATTTTCTTCTTGTACTCCAGTGGATCTCTGCCTCTGCAGCTCCCTCCATAGGGATATATACTCCCTGCCTAGAGCTCAGTGCCCAGACCTTCTGTGAGTGTTCTCACCACCTGGACAGGAGCTTGTCTATGCTTCTCCTAAGGACTCCCTGGGGAGGCGACTGCACAGGCCTTCTCCGTGATTCCTGCCCCAACCTGGTGCGTGATCGGCCAAATGATCTTCTGGATGTGGCACCTCAAACTGTATCTTGGTAGAACCAGTTTCTATAGACCTTTTGTAGACATGGAGGAAAATTGCCTGTTCTTCTCCTTCCATAAACCTGACATCATTTGAATCTGTTTGTAAATTGTGAAAGTGAGTCTGTGCTGGGTTTCTGAGACCTCCTGGGGTTGTTGTGGAGATCAAGTGATGAAAGGAGGCAGAACTTTGTGATACCCAAAGGCCCTACAAATGCCAAGTTATATTGTTAGCTGTGATGTGCTTTTATGGAGGTAGCAATGGAGGCAAATAAAACAAGACCGCTAGACTTGCAGAGAGAGAGCCTCCGCAGGCCCAGCACCCCCCTGAGTTCAGGGAAACTTCCTCCTGGGAAGGTTTTCCTATATTGTCTGCAGTTCAGTTCAATTCAGTCGCTCAATCACATCTGACACTTGGACTGCAGCACGCCAGGCCTCCTTATCTATCACCAAACTCCCAGAGCTTGCTCAAACTCATGTCCATCGAGTCAGTAAGGCCATCCAACCATCTCATCCTCTGTTGTCCCCTTCTCCTGCCTTCATTCTTTCCCAGCATGGGGGTCTTTTCCAGTGAGTCATTTCTTCACATCAGGTGGCCAAAATATTGGAGTTTCAGCTTCAGCTGTCTGCAGACCTTCTCCATTTCCCACTTCCCTTTCAGGCACAAAGAGAGGGCAGCCTCCTCTGTGAATTTTAAAAAATTTATTTTATTGACGTACAGTTGATTTACAATGCTGTGTTAACTTCTGCTGTACAGAAAAGTGATTCATCTTTATATCTATATATTGATACATATATTTATTGTTGTTGTTTAGTCACTAAGTTGTGACCTTGCGACTTAATGGACTGTAGCCTGCCAGACTCCTGTGCCCATAAGATTTTCCAGGCAAGAATACTGGAATGGTTGCTATTTCCTTCTCCAGGGGATCTTCCAAAAGTAGGGATTGAACTCATGTCTCTTGATGGATTCTTTACCCCTGAGCCACCTGGGAAGCCCAACATTCTTTTTCATATTCTTTTCCATTATGGTTTATGACAGGATATCAAATATAGTTCCCTGTGCTACACAGTAGGAGCTTGTTTATTCCTCCTATACATGATAGTCTGTCTCTGCTCACCCAACCTCCCACTCCATCCCCTACCCTCAGACCCGTGGCAACCACAGGTCCACTCTGTCTCCTCTGTGAATTACTCCCCTAGGATATGAAGGAGTCAGGAACAGCCAGCAGGGGGAGAAATTGATCAGGGGAAGAGTAGGAAGAGGCCTCGGCAGGCTTGAAATGATACAGAAAAATCTGTCATAAAATCCATGTGAATCAAATGAAGAAGGCCTTCTAAAGTGGTAAATAGTTCTTAAGAATGAATCAAATTTGCTATTTCCGGATTTATAGATGTTGCTCCTTCCCAACCATTCACTGGCAACTGTGGAACCCTCCAGCCACCACTGAGCTGGGCATGTGTTCTGAGAAAGAGGCCGGCCACTCACAGGGACACAAGAAATTGGGAAAGACCTGTAGTTCTTGTGTTACAGAGTTTGCAAGCTTGAAGTGAGATAAACAGAAAACTTTTATATGCAAGAGAGCCAGTCCCGGACTTACTTTTCATTTAATTCAAGAAAGCAAAATTAAGCTCAAGTTGCATTTTATTTTTGGTTAAATGAATGGGGAATGAATGAATGAAGTTTTCTGTTTTGAAGATTGGATTTCCCCATCCGACCTCAGAGTTGCTTCACCTTTGCAGGAACACAGAGGGAGAAACGCTTATCTCCTGGGAGTGGGGAGACTTGGCTACAGTCTGAGCCTTGCCCGGAATCAGTCATGGAAAGCCCTCCTTTTTTTGGTCTCCTGGCTGTAGGGAAGACCAGCTGGGGAAGGAATTCCTCCTCTTATACAAGGCGGTGATGTGGCAGGCTGGCTGGGTAAGCCCATGACATGAGCTTGGACTGTCACCGAAGGAGTGGAACCCTGCCTCAGGTCCATCCTGCGAGGGGGCAGTGCCCTTTAATGTGGGCAGAGGGAATGTTGGTCCCCCAGGGTTCCCTTCACAGGCGTGGTGGGAGCGGCAGTTGAATGGGGCAGTTGGAGAGGAGGGCTCCAGGCAGGAGGGGCAAGGAAGCTGAATCCGAGGTCCGAGGAGGAGCGAAGGTGACCCGGCAGCAACGGCAGGCACTGCCCTCGGAGCCCTTGACTTCTGACCCCGCCTCCTCTCCCGCCCATCCTCCGGACCAGAGCGTTTCCGGCCCAGGTAGAGCTCCTTTCTGTAGCGCTCAGCCCCCAGATGGGCTTCGAGGCCCTTGTCTCTCTCTCCCAGGACAGGCTGTGACCGGCGGCCTGTGTGAGAGGAGGCAGCGACCTGGGGCCCGCAGAGCACAAGGGGCACCCGGGCACTGCCCTTAGGGAATCCGCCTAGTGTTGTTAAAAAGAAGCAGAAATGCCAAGGCAAGATTTCCAAATCTGACATACAAAAACCTACATGAATAGACGAAGTCCTTCACAAACACACACGCACACACACACACTCACACACACACACGCACACACAACTTGTTCACCATTTAATCAAAAGATTTATTAAAAAGAAACGCTACTTTGTGGTACTCTCCTGTACGGTTTTGGTGTAAATGGAAATCTTCATCTTCCTTCGACCTTGTGAGAGCATCTTTGTAGCTGAGAGACTGCCTCACCTGGAAACCCCTTCACAGATCGCCATCTGGGGGGTCTCTGGGGACAAGAGGACTTGAGCAAACCTCTGTCTCCTCTCTGCACTCCAGTCCCCATGATCCCTTCTGCCCTCTCTCCCCTTCTTTCCTCGATCCAACACCAGTCCCTGCACTGGCTATCTACCTGGATAATGGAGACTGCTAGACTGGACAGACAGGAGAGGGGAGGGGCAAGGGCAGAGGGAAGCTTCCCAGAGCTTCCCCCCTGAGCTGGAGGCTGGTTAGACTCTCAAGGAAGGGGCTGCAGGATTTGCAGGGCAGTACATGAGACCATCAGATATTGGTAATTTTGATGATTTTAAATTAAGAAAAGATTTGTTAAGAGAGGAATGGTGGCCAAAATCTCTTATCTGGGAAGGATTTTATTTTTATCCATTTGACTGATGTAAGAGAGTCCTAAGGAAGGATTTCCAATATGGGCACCAGAGGAATCTGAGAATCCAGTTCTCAAACAAGACATTGTTAATTGTTAATTTTCTGGGTTAGAGATGCAGAAATAGATCATGATGGAACGAAGTGGGTAGGTGTGGAAAATGTTTCTTGAAATGCTCTCAAGGTATCTTTTGTCTTTCATCTTTGGAGAGAGACAAGGGTAGAGAAAAATGAACCCACTGTAAGGAAAATAGCAAATGTGATGATAAATGCTAAGTCACCCTGACTGCACAGTCAAGAAGACATTAAGGAGTGGTGGGGACTGTGGCAAACTAAAACCCTTGTGCCCTACCTAAAAAGGGTTGACACAGCTCTTCATGAGTTGATACAGAGCTCTCGATACTGAGCGTACAGAACTCCTGACTTCTTGACAAAAGGCAGAAATCTTTTTTCTTTTTAACAAGAGTATCTTCTGATTTTTAAATGTTTTCTACAGGTTCAGAAAATTTGAAAAACTAAATAAAATGGACTTGCAGGTATAATGTGGTCTATGATCTATGAGTCTGTGTCCTCTGCTCTAAAATGAGACCTTCCTGCTTCTGCTTTTTCTAGTCTGTTGAGGTCAGCTTAGGGAATGCCCTGCCAGCAAGCAGAGGGATGCACCAGGGACCATTTTCCTTCTCGTATTATCCCTCAGATACTCTGAGTGGAAAACAGTAAGGTGGGAACAGAGTCATGACAGCTGCAGGGGCCCTGGCCTGTTGGGTCCTTGCCTTTTCCAGCTCTCATCAGCGCGCGCGCCCTCCCCCCCCACCTCCCCACCCCGTGACTGCCAGCAAGCAGATTTCTCGCTCCAGGCAGCTCCTCACTCCTGGCAGAGAACGGCAAGACAGACGGGGTAGAGACGTTAGCCAAAGCAGACTTCCTGATTTAAAAAGCCTCATTTCCCCCTGGGGCTGCCAAATTCTGCAAAGTACCATTCCAGCTGCAATGCTTCCAAGTGGTCTTAGTAATCACAACTCTGCGTTCCCTGTGGAGTGCTCAAGGAAATTACCTCCCAGCCCCAATTTCCTATGCACTCTGATTACCTGAACCTAACCAGGGAGGCCCGCTGTCCTGTGTTTGGCATCTTGGAGTCCAGACCCCTTACGACAAGCTGATGACAGCTCCCTGCCAGCACTCTTTGCTATCAGAGAAGTGAGGAGAATAATAGAGATCATAGGAGGCTTCTCCACAGGTGGAGAGGCGCAACGTCTCAGAAGGAGAGTCAGGATCGAAGGCACTGGGGACGTTCAACCTGGATGAGAGAAGAATAGCAAATGGGTTGCTGGGGTGAGCAGAGGGACACGGCAATTGTCTTCATGTATGTGAGGGTGCATAAAGAGGGCTTAAATGTGATCTGCATGGCCCAGGTGAGCAGAGGGACTGTGGCAGGCAAATCGCTTTCAGTTCCACTGAAGAAAAACGATTTGTTCCCTGTAGGGTTATTTCTTTAAAAAGAAGTTTAGCTTTTTATTTTGCAATGACTTCAAACTTATGAAAAGTAACACGAATGATGCTATGAAATTCTAACTACTCTTCACTCTGATTTGCAAATTAACATATTGCCACACTTGCTTTAACATTTTCTCTCTATGCATAATTATTATTTTTCTGACAAGTTTGAGTAAATTGCAGACATTTTGCTCCATTACCTCTAAATACTTCAGTATGTATTTCCTAAGGGTAAGGATGTTCTCTTACATAGTCATAATCATCAAAACGATCAATTATGAAATTGCACAATTATCAAAATCAGGATATACTTTGATATATTAATAATAATCTTATGTAACCTACAGTCCACCTTCAAATTTCAATTGTCCCAGTAGCATCCTTATTTTTCTTCTGATCCAGGATTTAATACAGGATTGTCTGGGCTTCCCAGGTGGCGCTAGTGGTAAAGAACTCACCTGTCAGTGTGGGAGACATAAGAGACATGGGTTCGATCCCTGGGTTGGGAAGATCCCCTGGAAGAGGGCATGGCAACCCACTCCAGTATTCTTTCCTGGAGAATCCCATGGACAGAGGAGCCTGACAGTCTACAGTCCCTGGGGTCAGAGAGAGCTGGACGTGACTGAAGCGACTTAGAACGCACACACTCCTATTGTTTTTGAAGAGTTGGACACAACTGAGCGACTTCCCTTTCACTTTTCACTTTCATGCATTGGAGAAGGAAATGGCAGCTCACTCCAATGTTCTTGCCTGGAGAATCCCAGGGACAGGGGAGCCTGGTGGGCTGGCGTCTATGGGGTCACACAGAGTCGGACACGACTGAAGCCACAGCAGCAGCAGCAGCAGCAGCAGCAGCAGCATGTCCATTTAGCTGTCTTTAACCTAGGACGTCTCCTTGCCTTTCTCTGTCTTCTATTATACTAGCAGTTTTGAAAAGCACAGCCAGTGGTTCTGCAGAATGTTTCTTTAGGTTTGTCTGATATTCCTTGTGACTAGATCCAGGTTATCCGTTATTTGCAGAAATATTGCATGAGGGCTACCTTGAAAAGAATGACTGGGGTCTGTTGCCAAGCTTGTTGCACCACAGTGTGGTTGACCAGAAGGAAATTCTTACTCAAGGCACTGAGTCTGCTATGTCTCATGTCTTCTCGGATTCTTTTAATTCTTGGATTCTGTGATTCTCACTCCTCAAAATAGTTTCAGTTGAGTTGCAGAACTTGTACTGAGCTCTTTCATCAGCTAATCTGCTTTCCTACCTCTGCTGTGCTCAGCTGGAACTTCCAGGCAGCCCTCAGGGCCCAGAGCCCACAGGAAGCTTGGGCATCTGGTCAGGGACCACAGCGTGGCTGTTCATAACACACGGCAGTGACAGGGAGGATGGGGAGGCTGTCAAGAGACTCTGTGTACAAGGCTGTGCCTCTGACCAGACTTCCTTCCTCCTGCCTCTCTGCCCAGAGCTGGATTGCATATATTCAGGGAGCCAGTGGCTCATCCAAGGGTGACAGTCCAGTTCCTTTGCTTTTCTAAGTCCGAGCATCCCTACAGTAGCTACCAGCCCCGCTCACACACACTTCTCCCCTGCATATTCCTGCAGCAAAGCCCGAGAAGCCAGGAAGGCCTGGTGTTTTGGGTAGAGGAAGCTTTGAAGAGCTTTCTGGCAAACAGACAATGGAAGTCTTGTGGCAGAGGCTCAGGGTCGGACCTATGCAGGGCCCGCAGTCTGCTGTCCACAGAAGCAGGAGCGGACCTAAAGCCCTCAGTGGTGTTTCCAGCCTTGTCGCTCTTGACTCTTGCCTAAGCCTCATGCATGTGGTTCCCTTAAGAGCCTCACTACAAGACACTACACACCCAATCTCGCGAATGTCCCACCTGGACTTCCCTCCAAACTCTCTTTCTCTCCTCTCTTCTGCTTCTAGCTACCCACCTCTAGCCTCACTTCCTATTAGAAATCCTCCTGAAAGCCATCCTCTTCCCAGACTGTCCTGATCTGTCCTTCCGCAGAACTTGGGGAGCACAGGGGGCCTGCATTCCTCTGTGATACTCAGCACAGTCAGCCCAGCCCCAGGTCTGCATTCTTAAATACGCGGTTAAATATTTCAATGTCATGGGTCAAAGCCTGTATGACCTCCATTTTTCTACCTTGAAGGTAATAACAATCATTTTGAAATTGGTGTATGTCTTTTCAAATTCATTTTTTTAAAGAACACTTAAAAAAACAGTATTATGTTTACCAAAAAATTGAAGAATAGTACTGAGGATTTCCCCTGTTATTAACAGATTAGTATGGTGTATGTGTTATGATTCCATATATATTACTATTCAGCAGTAAAAATTAATGAAATAAAGCTACACATCAACCTGTGTGAATATTGTAAATTAAGAGAGGAAAAAAAGCAGCTTGTAGGAAAATTTATTCACTGTGATAACCATATGTGAAAGTTCACATTCTAAAACACTAATATATTCATTTACTGATAAATATGTTTGCAGTAAAATGCCATTTCTCCAAGGAGCTTGGATTCCTTTTGTTGGGGAATGGTGTTAGAAACCAAGATTTGGCACTGGGTGTGTTATTTGTTGCTGGGATATATACATCTTGCTTTTCTCACTTATGAATAAATTGTAGAAACTCAAAAAAATTAAAATTAAGAAGAGAAGTGATACGCTGGTGTAAACGTGATTCATTTAACTATAAAAAATTAATATACAGAACCTATAAAGAATGTGCAATAAATAATAACAAATACAATTAATTATCAATGCAATTGATACATACAGTTGATCAACTGGTTCAACTGTTGAACTCTTCAACTGTTGATCAACTGGTTCAACTTTGGTTCAATTAATCAATACAGTTGAACCAAATTAACATATATAAAATGCTTAATCTTTAAGTATCAGGGAAGTGTGAATTAAAGCCACAATCACAAAAGATCTATTTATCATTTTGCAGATTGTCAGTATTTAAAAGCCTGGAAATTGTAAGTCTTAGTATAATTCATGGAGCAGAGCGGCTCTTAAGCCCTGCTCATGGGAGTAAAATTTGTCCAAAGCAATTTGGTGCTATCCGGTCAAGCTGCAGAGTATCTTACTGACATTGCCAGCAATTCTCGCTCTTAGGCATTTACATGATCTGAACAGATTCTGCTTGCTGAAGGAGTCACCCATAGAGTGGCCACCAAATGTGTATGCTTCCTCCCACTGTCCTCACAAATTCCCCCCATCTCTGCTAGCTTTGTTGTTGTGGTTCAGTTGCTCAGTCATGTCTGACTCTTTGCAACCCCATGAACTGTAGCACGCCAGGGCTCCCTGTCTCTCGCTATCTCCTGGAGTTTGCCCAAGTTCATGTCCATTGAATCGGTGATGCCATCCAACCAGCTCATCCTCTGCCCCTCTCTCTTCTCCTCTTGCCTTCAATCTTTCCCAGCATCAGGGTCTTTTCCAATGAGTTGGCTGTTCACATCAGGTGGCCAAAGTATTGGAGCTTTAGCATCAGTCATACTAGAGAGTTCTAACAAAACATGGTCCACTGGAGGAGAGAATGGCAAACCACTCCAGTATTCTTGCCCCCAAGAACCCCACAAACAGTATCAGTTCAGTTCAGTTCAGTTCAGTCACTCAGTCGTGTCCAACTCTTTGTGACTCCATGAATCGCAGCACTCCAGGCCTCTCTGTCCATCACCATCTCCCGGAGTTCACTCAGATTCACGTCCATCGAGTCCGTGATGCCATCCAGCCATCTTATCCTCTATCACCCCCTTCTCCTCCTGCCCCCAATCCCTCCCAGCATCAGAGTCTTTTCCAATGAGTCAACTCTTCGCATGAGGTGGCCAAAGTACTGGAGTTTCAGCTTTAGCATCATTCCTTCCAAAGAAATCCCAGGGTTCATCTTCAGAATGGACTGGTTGGATCTCCTTGCAGTCCAAGGGACTCTCAAGAGTCTTCTCCAACACCACAGTTCAAAAGCATCAATTCTTTGGCACTCAGCTTTCTTCACAGTCCAACTCTCACATCCATACATGACTACTGGAAAAACCATAGCCTTGACTAGACGGACCTTAGTCAGCTAAGTAATGTCTCTGCTTTTGAATATGCTATCTAGGTTTCATCATTCCTTCCAAAGAAATCCCAGGGTTCATCTTCAGAATGGACTGGTTGGATCTCCTTGCAGTCCAAGGGACTCTCAAGAGTCTTCTCCAACACCACAGTTCAAAAGCATCAATTCTTTGGCACTCAGCTTTCTTCACAGTCCAACTCTCACATCCATACATGACCGCTGGAAAAACAATAGCCTTGACTAGACGGACCTTAGTTGGCAAACTAATGTCTCTGCTTTTGAATATGCTATCTAGGTTGGTCATAGCTTTTAATTTCATGGCTGCAATCACCATCTGCAGTGATTTTGGAGCCCCCCAAAATAAAGTCTGACACTGTTTCCACTGTTTCTCCATCTATTTCCCATGGAGTGATGGGACCGGATGCCATGATCTTCGTTTTCTTGAATGTTGAGCATTAAGCCAACTTTTTCACTCTCCTCTTTTACTTTCATCAAGAGGCTTTTTAGTTCCTCTTCACTTTCTGCCATAAAAAGGCAAAAAGATATGACACCTAAAGATGAGCCCCATAGTTTGGAAGGTGTCCAATATGCTACTGGGGAAGAGCAAGAGCAGTTACCTCTGCAAGCTTCTCTCCTCTTATACTCACTGATGTCAACACAAGTTCAATTTAAAAAATGCAAGCAAACAATCCACAGAAAATATACTCATGCACAGAATATCCTTGCGGCTCTCTACAGGAACATTTGTAGCAACTCTAACACTTTTAAACATTCATCAATAGAAAAAGTGGATAGATTGTGTAATGTGGATATAGAATGTTACTCTATAACTCATTTATTTTGTGACTAAGAGTGTTTTTACCTCTTAATCTCCCTCACTATTTCATTCACCCTTGCCTCCCTCTGGCAGTTACTAGTTTGGTTTCTTTATCTGTGAGTCTGTTTCTGATTTGTTTATTCACTTGTCCTTTTAGATCCCACATGTAAGTGAAATCATATGGTATTTGTCTTTGTCAACTTATTTCACTTAACATAATACCCTCTGGATCCACTCATGTTGTCATAAATGCTAAGATTTCATGAAGTGTAATCACTGGATTGTATGGCAGTTCTGTGTTTAATTTTTTGAGGACTCTCCATATTGTTTTTTTATAGTGGCTGCACCAATTTACATTCTTTCCAACAATGCATGAGGGTTCCCTTTTTTCCATATCCTCCTCAACACTTGTTCTTTGTTGCCTTTGACGGTACCCATTCTGACAGGTGTGAGGTGATATCTCATTACTCATGCACAGAATATCCTTGCGGCTCTCTACAGGAACATTTGTAGCAACTCTAACACTTTTAAACATTCATCAATAGAAAAAGTGGATAGATTGTGTAATGTGGATATAGAATGTTACTCTATAACTCATTTATTTTGTGACTAAGAGTGTTTTTACCTCTTAATCTCCCTCACTATTTCATTCACCCTTGCCTCCCTCTGGCAGTTACTAGTTTGGTTTCTTTATCTGTGAGTCTGTTTCTGATTTGTTTATTCACTTGTCCTTTTAGATCCCACATGTAAGTGAAATCATATGGTATTTGTCTTTGTCAACTTATTTCACTTAACATAATACCCTCTGGATCCACCCATGTTGTCATAAATGCTAAGATTTCATGAAGTGTAATCACTGGATTGTATGGCAGTTCTGTGTTTAATTTTTTGAGGACTCTCCATATTGTTTTTTTATAGTGGCTGCACCAATTTACATTCTTTCCAACAATGCATGAGGGTTCCCTTTTTTCCATATCCTCCTCAACACTTGTTCTTTGTTGCCTTTGACGGTACCCATTCTGACAGGTGTGAGGTGATATCTCATTGTGATTTTGATTTGCCTTTCCCTAATGGTTAGTGATACCGAGCATCTTTCCATGTGCCTGTTGGCCATCTGTATGTCTTCTTTGGAAAAATGTCTATCAAGTTCTCTGCCCATTTTTTAATTGGGTTGTTGGAATTTTTGATGTTGAATTTTAAGACTTCTATGTTTATTTTGGATATAGACCCTGTATCAGATGTATCATTTGCAAATATCTTCACCCATTCAGTAGATGGCCTTTTCATTTTGTTGACTGCTTCTTTTGCTGTGAAAAAGCTTTAGTTTGATGTTGTCCCACTGGTTTATTTTTTATTTTATTTCTCTTGCTTGAGAAGACATAACCAAAAAATATTTCTAAAGGCAATGTCAAAGAGTGTATACTGCCTTTGTTTTCATCTAGTTTTATGGTTTTAGATCTTTAAGTCTTTAATACATTCTGAGTTTATTTTTTTATATGGTGTGAGACAATAATCCTGTTTGATTCATTTCCGTGTTGCAGACCAGTTTTCCTAACACTATTGAAAAGTCTATCTTTCCCCCATTGTATATTCTTGCCTCCTTTGTGTGGATTAACTGACCATACCAGTGTGGGTTTATTTCTCATCTCTTGATTCTGTTCCACTGACCTATATGTCTGTTTTTGTGCCAGTATCATACTATTTTGATTCCTGTCACTTTGTAGTATAGTATGAAATCTGGCTTTGTTCTTTCTTAAGATTGTTTTGCCCACTTGGGGTCTTTTGTGTTTCCATACAACTTTTAGAATTCCCTATTCTAATACTGTGAAAAATGCCATTGGTCTTTTGATATGGATTCTGTTGAATCTGTAGGTTGCCTTGGATAATATGGTCATTTTAATAATGCTAATTATTCCAATCCATGAGCATAGTATATCTTTTCATTTGTGTCATCTTTCATTTCTTTCATTTACCTTGTAATTTTCTGGGTACAGGTCTTTTAACCCCTGGTTTGATTTATTTCTAGGTATTTTATTCTTTTTGATGCAATTGTGAATGGGATTGCTTTCTTAACTTCACTTTCTGATAGTTCATTGTTAGTTTATAGAAGTGCAACAGATTTCTATATGTTAATTTTGTATTCTGCAACTTTACTAAATTCATTGATGAGTTCTAATAGTTTTTAGTGGCATCTTGAGGACTGTGTACATAGTGTTATGTTATCTGTAAACTGACAGTTTTATTTCATTTCTTATTTCTTTTTTTTAAATTATGAAAGTATGATAACACATTTATAGGAGACAGAAAATACAAGACAAAGTTACATATAATTCTTCTATGTATTCCAATTTTTTTTAAGTAGATAAATTAAGATTTTTTTTGCTTTTGGACTGTGAGTCTTGAGAGTCCCTTGGACTGCAAGATCAAACCTCTCAATCTGAATGGAAGTCAACCCTGAATAGCCATTAGAAGGACTGATGGTAAAACTGAAGCTCCAATACTTTGGCCACCTGATGTGAACAGGCAACTCATTGGAAAACACCCTAATGCTGGGAAAGATTGAAGGCCAAAGAAGAAAGAGGGAGGCAGAGCATGAGATGGTTGGAATGCATCATCGACTTAATGGACACGAGTTTGAGAAACTCTGGGAGATAGTGAAGGGGAGTCTGGCGTTGCAGAGTTAGACGTGATTTAGTTACTGAACAACCACAACAAAATTAAGATTTTTAGTTGGAGTTTCAGTATCAAACTCTCAAAAATCAATAGAATGAATATAGAGAAAAGTAGGATATAGTAGACCTAAAAAGCACTATGAACCAATTCAACATATTTATGCAATTTCCACACAATAGTAGGATACAAATTCTATTCAAGTTCCCATAGACTATAAACTAGGAGATACTGGGACATAAACAGGGACATAAAACAAGGTGCAAAAATTTCATGGTCTTGTAGTAGTCTCATGATCTTTTTTATTTCTGTGGTGTCCATTGTAACTTCTCCTTTTAATTTGGCATTTTTTTATTTGGCCCCTTTTTCTTTTTTTCTTCATGAATTTCGTTCAAGGTTTATCAATTTTATTTTTTCAAAGAAACAGCTATTACTTTTATTGATCTTTTCTATTGTTTTTAATCTCTATTTCATTTATTTCTGAGGATCTGTTCTGATCTTCATTATTTCTTTCCCTTTACTAAGTTTGGGTTCATTTGTTCTTCATTTTCTAGTCTCTTTAGATAAGGTTAGGTTGTTTATTTGTGATTTTTCTTATTTCCTGATGTGGGATTTTACTGTTATAAAATTCTTTTTTAGAACTCCTTTGCTGTGTACCATACATTTTGGATCATTTTAGTTTCATTTGTTTCCAGATATTTTTAAGCTTCCTCTTTGATTTATTCAGTGATCTATTGGTTGTTTAGTAGCGTATTGTTTAGCCTCCAAGGGTTTGTGTTTTTTGCAATTTTTTTCTTGTATTGGTATCTAGCCTCATACATTTGTGGTCAGAAGACATGCTTGAAATGACTTCAGTCTACTAAATTTATTTGGACTTGTTTTGAGGCCTAGCATTTGGTCTATCCTAGAGAATGTTCTGGGCTTCCCTGGTGGCTCACTGGTAAAGAATCCTCCTGCAATGCAAGAGCCCCAGGAGATGAGGGTTCAATCCCTGGGTTGGGAAAATCCCCTGGAGGAGGACATGGCAACTCATTACAGTATTCTTGCCTGGAGAATCTCATGGACAGAGGAGCCTGGTAGGCTACAGTCCCTAGGCATGCAAAGAGTTGGACATGACTGAAGTGACTTAGCAATTACTCAGAGAATGTTCTGCAAGCACTTGAAAAGTTTTCAGGCCAGAAAACTGGAGTGGATCCCTTCCCTAGGGGATCTTCCAAACTGAGAGATTGAACCCAGGTCTCCTTCACTGCAGCTGGATTCTTTACCAGCTGAGCCACCAGGGAAGCCCAAGAATACAGGAATGAGTAGCCTATCCCTTCTTTGGCAGATCTTCCTGACCCAGGAATCGAACTGGGGTCTCCTGCTTTGTAGGCAGATTCTTTGCTATCTGCACTACTAGAGAAGTCCAAAGAATGTGTATGCTGCTGCTTTTGAATGAAATGTTCTGTATGTATACCTATTAACTCCCTTTGCTGTAATGTACTATTTAAGATTTGTGTTTCCTTGTTGATTTTATGTATGATCTGTCCATTGTTGTAGGTGGAATGTTAGAGTCCTCTAATATTATTGTGTGTGTTACTGTCAATTTTCCCCTTTATGTTTGTTAATATTTGATTTATTTATTTAGCTGATCTCATGTTGTGTGCATATATATCTTCAATTATTATATTTTCTTGTTGGGTTGATCCTTTGATTTCATGTAATATCTTTATATCTTGTTACAGTCTTTGTTTTAAAGTCTATTTTTCTGATGTATGTATTGCTATTCCAGTTGAGCTATTTCAAATTCTGAAAGATGATGCTGTGAAAGTGCTGTACTCAATATGCCAGCAAATTTGGAAAACTCAGCAGTGGCCACAGGACTGGAAAAGGTCTGTTTTCATTCCAATCCCAAAGAAAGGCAATGCTGAAGAATGCTCAAGCTACCACACAGTTGCACTCACTTCACACTCTAGTAAAGTAATGCTTAAAATTCTCCAAGCCAGGCTTCAGCAGTACATGAACTGTGAACTTCCAGATCTTCAAGCTGGTTTTAGAAAAGGCAGAGGAATCAGAGATCAAATTGCCAACATCTGCTGGATCATGGAAAAAGCAAGAAAGTTCCAGAAAAATATCTATTTCTGCTTTCTTGACTATGCCAAAGCCTTTGACTGTGTGGATCACAATAAACTGTGGAAAATTCTGGAAGATGGGAATACCAGACCACCTGACCTGTCTCTTGAGAAACCTATATGCAGGTCAGAAAGCAATAGTTAGAACTGGACATGGAACAACAGACTGGTTCCAAATAGGAAAAGGAGTACGTCAAGGCTGTATACTGTCACCCTGCTTATTTAACTTCTGTGCAGAGTACATCATGAGAAACGCTGAGCTGGAAGAAGCACAAGCTGGAATCCAGATTGCCGGGAGAAATATCAATAACCTCAGATATGCAGATGGCACCACCCTTATGGCAGAAAGTGAAGAGGAACTGAAAAGCCTCTTGATGAAAGTGAAAGAGGAGAGTGAAAAAGTTGGCTTAAAGCTCAACAATCAGAAATCGAAGATCATGGCATCCGATTCCATCCCTTCATGGCAAATAGATGGGGAAACAGTGGAAACAGTGGCTGGATTTATTTTTCTGGGCTCCAAAATCACTGCAGATGATGATTGCAGCCATGAAATTAAAAGACGCTTACTCATTGGAAGGAAAGTTATGACCAACGTAGACAGCATATTAAAAAGCAGAGACATTACTTAGCCAACAAAGGTCTGTTTAGTCAAGGCTATGGTTTCTCCAGTGGTCATGTATGGACATAAGAGTTGGACTATAAAGAAATCTGAGTGCAGAAGAACTGATGCTTTGAACTGTGGTGTTGAAGAAGACTCTTGAGAGTCTGTTGAATAGCAAGGAGATCCAACCAGTCCATCCTAAAAGAGATCAGTCCTGGGTGTTCACTGGGAAGACTGATGCTGAAGTTGAAACTCCAATACTTTGGCCACGTCATGAGAAGAGCTGACTCACTGGAAAAGACCTTGATGCTGGGAAAGATTGAGGGCTGGGAAAGAAGGGGACAACAGAGGATGAGATGGCTGGATGGCATCACCAGCTTGATAGACATGTATTTGAGTGAACTCCGGGAGTTGGTGATGGACAGGGAGGCCTGGTGTGCTGCAGTTCATGGGGTCCCAAAGAGTTGGACACGACTGAGTGACTGAACTGAACTGAACTGATGTACTTATTGCCATTTTGTTAACTGTTTGGAAGTTGTTTTTGTGGTTCATTTTTGTTCCTTTTCCCCTTTGCTCTTTCCCCTTGTGATTTGATGTTTATTTCAGCATTATCTTTGGATTCCTTTCTTTTTTTTTTTTTTGTATATCTATCACAAGTTTTTGGTCTGTGTTCCCATAAGGTTTACATATTAACAGACTGTATATGGTTGGCTGGTGGTTTAGTCACTAAGTTGGGAACCCCATGGACTGTAGCCTGCCAGGTTCCTCTGTCCATGGGATTTCCAAGGTGAGAATACTGGAGTGGGTTGCTGTTTCCTTCTCTAGAGGAGCTTCCTGACCTAGGGATTGGACCCAGGTCTCCTACATTACAGGTGGAATGTTTACTGAATGAGCCTCCAGGGATAGCCTGTGTATATAGGGAATTATTTTAAGTTGATAATCTCTTAAGTTTGATCACATTTTGACCCTGCATTTTTTACTGCCCCCATCTCTCCTGTTTAATGCTTTTGATATCACATTTTACATCTTTTTTAAAATTATCTCTTAACTGCTTATTGTGGATATAGATAATTTTACCACTTTTGTCTTTTAACCTTCCTTTTATCCTTGTATGTGACTGATATATCACCTTTACTGTATATTTGCTTTACCAATAATTTTTTTTGCAATTCTTATATTACTAGTTATAGCCTTTTTCTCCATTTGGAAAAGTCCCTTTAACATTTCTTATAATGCTAGTTTAGTGGTGCTGAACTCTTTTAGCTTTTGTTTGTCTATAAAACTCTACCTCTACATACAACCTGAATAATAGCTCTGTTTAGAGAATGTTCTTGGCTTTGGGCTTTTTTCTTCCATTGCTCTAAATATATTGTGACACTGTTTTAGCCTGCAAAGGTTTTGCTAAAAAGTAATCTGACAGTCTTACGGAAGTTCTCTTGAATGTAATTGGTTACTTTTTCCATACTGCTGTTATGGAATTGTTATTATGGATTGTCTGTTTATCATATTTTTTTTTGCCATTTTAATTACATGGTGGATCTCTTTGGTTTGATCTTGTTTAAGACTCTGTGGTTCCTAGACCTGGCTGTCTGTTTCCTTTCCCAGGTTAGGGAAGTTTTAGCTAGTAAGTCTTTAGACATATTCTTTGAAATTTCTCTTGCCCTCCTTCTGGGACCTCTGTAATGTGAATGTTAATATTTTTGATGTCATTCCAGAAGCCTTGAAAGCTGTCCTTGTTTTTAAAAAATTCTCTCTTTTTTTGGTTGAGTTTGGGTGTTTTCACTACTCTGCCACTTCACTGATTTATTCCTGTCTTCTAATCTACTGTTGATTTTTCTAGACTCTTTAATTTCAGTTATTGTGCTCTTCAGCTCTGTTTGGATCTTCTTTCTATATTCTAACTGTTTGTTAAACTTACCACTGTGCTCATCCATTCTTCTCCTGAGTTCACTGAGCATATCTATAATCATTACTTTGAACTCTTTATTGGGATAAATTACCTCCACTTCATTTTGTCTGTTTTGGGGGGGACTTATCTTGTTCCTTCATTTGGAACATATTCCTCTGTCGCTTCTGATTTTCTGGTTTTATTTTTATATATTAGGTAGGTGGGTTAGTTTTTTGATCTTGAAGAAGTAGGCTGTGTAAGAGATGTCCTTGGGGCCAGCAGGACACTGTCTTCTGGCCACCACATCTCTCTGTTCTAAGGGCACACCCTCTGCAGACTGCATGCTCCCATTGTGGTAGGGCCAACTACACAACTGAATATGGTTGGGTCCCAGAAGGTCCCAAGGCTGGTGCTGGCCCACTGATGGGTGGGGCCCAGAACGTCCCAAGGCTGGTGCTGGCCCACTGATGGGTGGGGCCCAGAACGTCCCAAGGCTGGTGCTGGCCTGCTGGTTGGTTAGAAAGATCCTAGGGTGACAAGAGTGGGTCTTGGGTGGGCCTAGCTGGAATATTAATTTAATTTACATTTTTTAAAAAGTATCTTTTGATTAATGACATATTTTCCCTTTTTGTATTTACTGTACTCTTGAAAGCACTTTATTCTGCTTGATTAAGCTGTTTATCAAAATGCTTTGGGATTGACAATTCTGATATTGTTAGCATGATTTTTTGCATCCTTTTTTTTTTTCGGCCCATTTGTGTCTTTATACTGAATGGATCTCTCATAAGCATCATATCACTGGGCATTACTTTTATATGCAATCTGACAATCTCTGCTTTTTAATTGAAGTATAAACTCCATTTATATTTAATGTAATTATTGATTTAGCTGTGTTTCTGTCAGCTTGATATTATCTTCTATTTGCTTTTCCTCTGTTACTCCTTACCTATTTTGGGGGGGTTAATCTGAAACTTAGTGCCCCATTTTATTTCCTTGATTGTCTTCTTAGCTCTAAGTCCTTATTTGTGTGTGCGTGTGTGTGTGTGTTTGTTTTCTAGGGCTAACACTATGCTTCCCTGGCAGCTCAGAAAGTAAAGAATCTGCCTGCAATGTGGGAGACCTGGGTTTGATTCCTGGGTCGGGAAGATCCCCTGGAGAAGGAAATGGGAACCCATTCCAGTAATCTTCCCTGGAGAGTCCCCATAGATAGAGGAGCCTGGTGGGCTACAGTCCATGGAGTTGCAAAGAGTTGGACACAACTGAGCGACTAAGCACACACAAGACTATGCTATGGTTTTATATTTTCACGTGTGTTATTGTGTGATCATTTCTCCCTTTTTGAGGAAAGGAATTTTGTCTTAGACTTTTCTCCTATCATTATTCATTCATTCAGTTCATTCATCCATTCAACATATTGCTATCAAACATCTACTGTGTACCAAGGACTTCTAAGTGTTAGAAATACAACTGTGATCCACACAGATATGAAGCCCACAGTCTGCTTGGAAATAGATAAGTAAGAAGGAAAGTTTTCCCAAAGGAGGAAACATTGGAACTAAGCCTTGAAGGCTCAACAGTGAAGTTCAGTTTTCTTCAAGGGAAGGGAATAGTGTTAGATTGTTTCAGGTTGTGGCAATAGTGATTTCAAAGACCCAGGAACAGGAGCACCTGGTAATTTGCTCAGGGAATGGTAAGACATGCAGCGTGGCTGGAGCACAGTGTTAGATGGAGCAAATTGGGTGGAAAGTGGAGTATGGAATAGGTTGGCAAGAAGTTTAAGTTATCCCTATGATAACTTCTAATTTGGGGGGGAATCTAGAGCTATACCCATGATATTCATGTTATTAGTGTTCACTAATTGAATGACTGAAGAGGTTTTGAACAGAATTGTTGCCTGTAAACCATGTGCCTCATCCAGTTGTCTATAAAGTCTGTTTTCACTTTGGGAGATTTGTCTTTTGGAGGTGAAGACATTTTGATTTTCAAATCCTATTATTAAAAGAGAATATATTATTCAAGAGGAGTGCTTTCTGTAACATAACATAAGCAAGGGATTTTCCAAGGTTATTGGAGAAGAGAGTGTGCATCCATTTACCTACCTGGTGGGCTGCCGTCTGTGGGGTTGCACACGGTCAGACACGACTGAAGCGACTTAGCAGCAGCAGCAGCAGATTGCCTCAGATGAGAAAGTGCTCTTCATTTTACGTATATTCTTCCCCTGCCCAGTTTTATTGGGATGTAATCGCTCTGTAACATTGTGTAATTTTTAGGTGTACAATGTGTTATTTTTCTGTTTTTTTTAATTTATTTTTAATTGGACGATAATTGCTTTACAATATTGTGTTAGTTTCTGCCATACATCAATGTAAATCAGCCATAGGAATACATATGTCCCTTCCCTCTTCAACCCCCCTTCCACCTCCCCTCCATCCCACCCCTCTGGGTTGTCAGAGAGCATCAAGCAATATGTCAGTTTGACACTTGTACATATTACAAAGTGATTATCACAGTAGCATTAGTTAAGTCCTCTATCTATTCACATAATTACCAGTTCTTTTTTATGGTGAGAACACTTAACGTCCACTCCTAGCAACTTTCAAGTGTATAATACAGTATTGTAAAGTATTAGGTCCCCCAAACTTACTCATCTTATCACTGGAGGTTTTTCATACTTTGACCAATAGCTCCCTATTTCTCCTGACATCCCAACGCTAACCCCTGACAGTCGCTAGTCTGCTCTCTGTTCCTGTGAGTTTCTGTGAGTTGGGCCTTGAATATATATATTTACTTGGCTGCATCAGGTCTTAGTGGCAGCCGCGGGACCTTTATCGCATCACGTGAGGCCTTCTGTTGCGGTGCATTGGACTTTATAGTTGCGGTGCGGCAGCTCCACGGGCACGGGCTTCAGCAGCTGTGTCTCGTGGGCTCTGGAATATGCACATTCAGTTGTTGCCGTGCACAGGCTTTGTTCCTTCACAGCATGTAGATCTTAGTTCCCTGACCAGGGATAGAACCTCTCCTGAATTGCAAGGTGAATTCTTAACCATTGGACCACTAGGGAAGTCCTAAGTTAGGTATTTTTAGCTTTCACACATACGTGATATCATACAGTATTTGTCTTTCTCTGACTTATTTCACTTGGCATAATGTCCTCAAGGTCTGTCCCTGTTGTCACAAATGGCAGGGTTTCCTTCTTTCTCATGGATGAATAATATTCTACTGTCTATACAACTGACCCTTGAACAAAGCAGAAGTTATTGCTGCTAACCTCTCAGTGCAGTGTAAACTTGTGTACAGATACCAGTGGACAACTATAAACTTGGATACCAATGGTATCTAGGACCTGGCACAGATATTCAAATCTGAAGATGCCCAAATCCCATAGTCAGCCCTCTGCAGCTGTGGTTCTGCATCAGTGGACTCAACAACCCTGGATCATATAGTGCTGCAGTTATTGAAAAGAACTGTTTAGAAATAGACGCACACAGTCCAAACTGGTTTTATTAATGGTAAATTATATATACACTTCATCTTCTTTATCCATTGCTTAGATTGTTTCCATATCTTGAAAGTGTTAATCACTCAGTTGTGTCTGACTCTTTGTGACCCCATGGACTGTGGCCTGCTAGGCTTCTCTGTCCATGGAATTCTCCAGGCAAGAATACTGGAGAGGATAGCCTTTTCCTTCTCCAGGGGATCTTCCTGACCCAGGGAGTGAATCTGTATCTCTTATGTCTCTTACATCGGCAGACAGGTTCATTACCACTAGCGCCACCTGGGAAACCCAAGATTGCTTTATCATGCTTTATTTTACTTTCATTCTCTTAAAAAAAAAAAAAAATATATATATATTTTAAATTTGGAGGCTAATTACTTTACAATATTGAAATGGTTTCGCCATACATCGACATGAATCCTCCACGAGTGTGCATGTGTTCCTCATCTTGAAACCCCCTTCCACTTCCCTCCCCTTCCCATCCCTCTGGGTCATCCCAGTGCACCAGCCCCGAGTACCCTCTCTCATGCATCGAACCTGGACTGGCAATCCATTTCACATATGATAATATACCTGTTTCAGTGACATTCTCCCAAATCATCCCACCCTTGCCCAAAGCCGTTGTACTTTCAAAGGATAATTTCACTGAACAAAGAATTCTTGATTCTTTTCTTTCATCCCTTTCAGCCACCAGGGAAGCCCTTCCATATCTTGGTTATTGTAAATAAAGCTGCCATGTACATGAGGGTGCAGATATTTCTTTGAGATGCTGATTTCATTTCCCTAGGATATATTCCCAGGAATGAGATGGTTGGATCATATGGTAGTTCTATTTTTAATTTATTGAGGAACCTTCAGACTGTTTCTATAGTGGCTGTACCACTTTATATTTCTATTAACCATGTTTTCTGTATCTTTGCCAACACTTGGTTCCCTGGTGAATCAGGTGGTAAAGAATCTGCCTGCAATGCAGCAGACTTGGGTTTGACTCTTGGGTCAGGAAGATCCCCTGGAGAAGGGAATGGCTATCCACTCCAGTATTCTTGCCTGGAGAATCCCATGGACAGGGGAGCCTGGTGGGCTACAGTTCGTGAGGTCGCAAAGAACTTGACTGAGTGACTAACACTTTCACTTCGCTTTCACACTTGGTTATGTCTCGTCTTTTGGATGATAGCCATTCTCAAGGGTGAGAGGTGTTATGTCCTTGTGATTTTGACTTTAATTTTTATGGTAATTAGTAACGGTAGCACCTTTTCACGTACTTTATGACTACTTGTGTGTCTTATATTCAGTTCCTCTACCCATTTTTAAACTGAATTGTTTTTTGTTTTGTTACTGAGTTCCTTATATATTTTGGATATTAACCACCTATCAGACACACAATTTTCAATTTTTCTCCTCTTCCATAGGTTACCTTTTCATTTTATTGATTGTTTATTTTGCTGTGCAGATGTTTTTTAGTTTGATGTAGCCCTACTTGTTTTTACTTTCTATTTTGCTTGTGCTTTTGACGTCATTATATTAAAAGAAATACCTGCTGAGACTATTTCCTTGTTTTCTTCTAGGATTTTTATGGTTTCATGTCCTGTGCTTTAAGTCTTTGATTTAAAAGTGTGGGTTGTATGTGATAGGAGTGCAATTTTATTCTGTATGTGATTATATGGTTTTCCCCAATATCTTTTATTGAAGAGTTTATCCTTTCTTCATTGAATGTTTTTGACTCTATTGTCAAATATTGGTTGACTGTGTATGTGAGGGCTTATTTCTGGCCCTTAACTATGTTTTATTGGTCTATGAATCTTTTATGCCAGTATCATAGTGTTTTGATTAATAAAGCTTTGCAGCATACTTTGAAGTTAGGAAATGTGTGCCTCCAATTTTCTTATTCTTTCTCAGGATCACTTTGGCTATTCAGGGTCTTTTGCAGTTTCATACAAATTTTAGGATTGTTTTTTCTATTTCTGTGAAAAATGCCATTGGAATTTTGATAAGCATTGCATTGAATCTATAGGTAGTTTTGGGTAGCATGAGCATTTTAAAAGTATTGATTTTTCTGATCCATGAACACAAAATATCTTTCCATTTGTTTGTATCTCTTCAGTTTCTTTCCTCCAAGCCTTGTAGTTTTCAGTGTACAGATCTTTTAATTCCTTGGTTAAATTTATTCAGAAGTATTTATTGTTTTTGATGCTACTGTGAATGGGATTATTTTCTTTATTTTTCAGATATTTTATTTTAGTATATGGAAACACAACTGGTTTCTATGTGCTGATATTTTATCTTACAACATTATTAAATTTGTTGATTAGTGATAGTGGTTCTTTTGATGGAGCCTTCAAAATTTTCTCTATATAAGGTCATATCATCTATAGAGACAATTTTATTTCTTTCTTTCCAATTTGGATGGCTTTTATTTCCTTTGCTTGTCAATAGTTATGGTTTTAACTTCCAATACTGTATTGAATAGAAGTAGGGAGAGGAGGCATCATTGTCTTTCTGATCTTAGATGAGAAGCTTTCAATCTTCCACCACTGAGTGCGATATTATGTATGGGCTTTTATTAAATTTGTTGATTAGTGATAATGGTTCTTTTGGTGGAGCCTTCAAAATTTTCTCTATATAAGGTCATATCATCTATAGAGACAATTTTATTTCTTTCTTTCCAGTTTGGATGGCTTTTATTTCCTTTGCTTGTCAATAGTTATGGTTTTAACTTCCAATACTGTATTGAATAGAAGTAGGGAGAGGAGGCATCATTGTCTTTCTGATCTTAGATGAGAAGCTTTCAATCTTCCACCACTGAGTGCGATATTATGTATGGGCTTGTCAAATATGGCCTTTATTATTTCCAGGTACTTTTCTTCTATACTTAAGATTTTTCTTTTTATTATCATGAATGGATGTTGTATTTTTTTTAAAAAATGTTTTTCTACATCTGTTGAGATGATCGGGTGATTTTATCTTTTATTCTGTAAGTATGGAGTATTTATTTAGTGATTTATGTTGTTGAATCATCCTTGCATCCCAGGGATAAGTCCCACTTGATCATGGCATATAATCCTTTTAATGTGTCATTGAATTAAACTTGCTAATGTTTTGTTAATGTTATTACATTGATATTTATTAGGGAAATTGGCCTATAGTTTTCTTTTTTCTTTTTTTTTTCCTTATAGCATCCTTATCTGGCATTGGTATCAGGTAATGCTGGCCTCATAAAATAAATTTGGGAATATTTCCTCCTCTTTAATTTTTTGGAAGAGTTTGAGAAAGACTGTCATTTAACTCTTCTTTATTTATTTGCTAGAATTCACTACTGAAACCATCTGGTTTGGGCTTTTCTTTGTTAAGTGATTTCCAATTAACGATTAAATCTCCTTACTCATAACTGGTTTGTTAAGATTTTCTGTTCCTTCATAATTCAATCTTAATAAACTGTATATTTCAATGAATCTCTCCATGTTCTCTGTTACAGAATTTGTTGTTATATAATTGTTCATAGTCTCTTACGATTTTTTGAATTTCTGCCTACTCTTTCTTTCATTTCTTTTTTTTCCCCTTAGACTAGTTAAATGATTATCAATTTTATCTTTAATATCCCCCTCCCCAGCTTTTGTTTCATTGGTCCTTTCAGTTGTTTTTAAATATTGTATTTCACACATTTCTTCTCTGATACTTATTTCCTTCATTCTGCTTTGGTAGACTTAGTTTGTTCCTTGAAGTATAAAGTTATAGTTTATTTGAGATCTCTCTTTTTTCTTAATGTAGGTATTTATCACTATAAACTTTTATCTTGGAACTATTTTTGATGCATCCCATAGGTGTGGATATATTTTGTTTTCATTTGTTTTAAGATTATTTTTATTTCCCTTTTGATTTTTTTCTTTGACTCCTTGGTTTCTAAGAAGTGTGTTGTTTATTTCCATATACTTGTGATTGTTTTCAGCTTTCCTTCTGCTATTGATTTCTAGTTTCATACCATTGTGGTAAGAAAAGATACTTGATATTATGTTAGCCTTCTCAGATTTGCTAAGTCTTATTTTGTGACATTTCATCCTCTATCTTGGAGAATATTCTATGTGCACTTGAGAAGAATGTGTATTCTACTAAGTTGAATGGAATGTTCTATATATATTTACTAGGTCCACTTAATCTCAAGGATATTTCAAGCCTGATGTTTCCTTATTGATGATCTGGATGATCTATTTGGATGATCTGTTTAATGTTGAAAGTGAGGTATTGAAGTCCCTTATAATATTATATTATTATCTATTTCTCTCTTCCTCATCTGTTAGTATTAACTTAATATATTTAGATGCTCTAATATTAGGGATATATATATCCCCAATATAATTATCATATCTTCTTAATAAAATGACACCTTTACTATTATGTAATAACTTTTGTCTCTTCATACAGTTTTTGGCTAAAGGTATGTTTTCTCTGGGCTGGAAGAAGCACAAGCTGGAATCAAGATTGTCGGGAAAAATATCAATAACCTCAGATATGCAGATGACACCACCCTTATGGCAGAAAGTGAAGAACTAAAGAACCTCTCAATGAAAGTGAAAGAGGAGAGTGAAAAAGTTGGCTTAAAGCTCAACATT
>SJYC01105222.1:0-10032 GCA_006408675.1 Madoqua kirkii
TATTGATGCAATCATATTCATACTTAACCTAGTTTTTATACAGAAGTCATGGTAGGAACATAAATTCTGGGGGAAAAAAATTGTTTCCACCAAAAGGAAAGAAAGATCTAGACAAAATTAAAAAGAAGTCAATTATTTTATTCTCAAAAAACATTATTCCAAGTTTTTATAGCAGCTTTATAGAATAACTCTCTGGAAAGGTGAGAGACGAGTGACCTCTGCAATGGAAAACCTATTTTTGTACATTTATTAGGAGGTTAAGTTGAACACTTTAGGGGAAAAATAGGCTTGGGTAGCTGTCAACCCTATGGCATACTGAGCACTGAATATTTCCATCAGTGTCGTACCTGCTAGGAACTACAGTCCCTGCCTAATATAAATTCCTTTTTCTTCTGCAGCACTCTCTTGACTTTAGGGTCCCTTCTCAGCTAGCATGTCAAAGTTTTTTCCTTGCCACACTCACAGCTTCCAGAACTGTGCTTCTTTCCCCTGAAGTTTGAGACTTTGGGCTATATGAAACCAGTTACCTCCCCAGTTTATCAATTCGTTAACAATTCTGAAACTCAAACTTAGTTTAGAATAAGGAATATCAGGTCTGTTTTTAATGAAATGAAGATGACAAGATAAGGAAATAGCATTCATAAAACTAGAAAAATAGGAATGCTTAGATACGGCCGTAAGAATAGGAATTCTTGTGATACGGCCATACATCATCTAGAATTAGCTTAAATTTGTGACTCCCCTGAAATTCCTTAAAAGTTATACAGAAAAGTTTTTCATTTTTTCAAACACACATTGGTTACAAGAAAACAGACCTAACCACCTGTCAAGTATAGGTTTTAGAAATCTGGTTTAAAAATTTTCAGAATCTATTGTTTCCTCTGAAAAATGATTATGCCACAGACAGAAAGGAAAATTGGAACAAAACTAAAAATTAAGTTGAAACAAAGATTTCCTTTAAATATCTGGGTCTACATCTGCTCTATGATTAGGGTAACAAAAAAATTCATGTTAAGAACCCATGAAACAATTTTGAAAAGGCTTGCCAAACCCCACTTTTACCTATGAACCAATTTAAAAAATCATAATCCAGCAATGAAAAAGGCTGTCTACAATAGTTTTTTCCTTTATTACTCAAAATTATAAGAATAGGTATCTTCTGGATTTATTCTCCACCTGGAAGAATACTATACTCCTAGAGCTCCTTAAAGGAGCAATAAGCTTCTTTCTCTGAGCATGTTTTTTAAAAAATAGCACCATACTTCACTGTTCCCCAATCTCCTTATCATGCTTCATTTTTCCTTCATATGACTTATTGCTGTGTCTTTATATATTTGTTGACCTATAATTTCTCTTACTAGAAAGGGGGCTTCCCAGGTTGCACTAGTGGTAAAGAACCTGCCTGCCAATGCAGCAGATTTAAGAGACATGAATTCAATCCCTGTATCAGAAAGATCCGCTAGAGGAGGGCACTGCAACCCACTCCAGTATTCTTGCCTGGAGAATTTCATGGACAGAGAGGAGTCTGGCGGGCTACAATCCATAGGGTTGCAAAGAGTCAGACATGACTGAAGCAACTTAGCACATGCACACTTGCTAGAAAGTAAACTCTATGAAGGCAAGCAATTATCTGTCTAGGTATATTACAGCATAGAAGAGAGTCTTGGATATAAGATGCACTCAAATACATGCTGAAAGTAAAAAGGGCAAACAAGTGATCTTATTATCAACTTTAAATAATTTATATTAGGTTTCTTAAAGCTTTTTTTAAAGGTTTTTTTAATTTAAGTTTAGAGGTAGAGGAGGAAGTGCTTTGAAAGTAGAACTGGGGAATAAATTAGAATTTTCTTTGGCTTTAGGTTAATCATCCTCTCCTTTCCTGATTTAAAGAGACAACTTAAGCAACAAATATAATTAAAATTAAAATGATAAAACCTTACAATAAGAACATTATATCCTCAATTACTTATAACTTTCTTCATTGTATTAAGTTTATAAAACATACTAAGTACCAAAAATTCATCCTAGTAAGCTCTCTATATAGTAGAAAGAATTTTGATTATAAACATCTATTACATGGTAAATATATAATTTCAGATCCAAGTAAGTAGAGTACAAATGTTCCATGTAAGAAGTACTTTGGTTCTCTACAAAGCTATCTCAAGTAATCCCAAAGAATTCAAATTACCCTTAACACAAGAAAGAACTGAACTGGTAAGTTATTAATATGGACAAAATAAAGACATTACATATAAATACTGACCCTTTAGATCTAGCCTTCTCAAACATAATTTTAATTAAATTTAAATTACCTCTAGAAAGGCATATTTAACTTTTTAAATACTTACTTGCATGTACTCTGAAAGTTCGAAATAGGCCCTTCCAATTTGGCACAGCACCCAACCAGTATTGTAGTGGTGAGAAGGCAGGTGGCTCAAGATATTAATAGCTTCTTTGCAGTTGTATGAACACAAAGCTAAATAACCTTTCCCCATTTCACGAAGAAGGCTCATCAAACCTTCTGGGAGAAAATAATGTAGTAAACAAAGGGGAAAAAAAAACACCACAATAAAGCTGCCTGGTTTTCTAGGAAGGCTAATTAAAAAATATTTCATTAAACTTTCCAACACTGGGCTTCCCTGGTGGCCCAGTGGAAAAGAATCTGGAGAACCAGGAGAAACAGGTTCACTATTTGGTCCAGGAAGATCCCACATGCCATAGAGTGACTAAGCCCGTGCACCACAACTACTGAACCAGAGCTCTGGAGCCTGTGAGCTGCAACAAATGAGCCCACGTGCTGCAACTACTGAAGCCCATGGACCTAGAGTCTGTGCTCCATGACAAGAAATGCCCTGCAACGAGAAGCCCACCCACCACAACTAGAGAGCAGCCCCTGAGAAAAAGCCCACACAGCAGCAATGAAGAGCCAGCACAGCCAAAATTAAAAATGAATAAATGATAAAATGACTAAAAAAGAGAAAGAAAAAACAATGCCAACATCTACCCAGAAAAAAATGTTTCTTTAATGAACATAAACTTACTTAAAACAAGTGAATACAATAAAACATAAAGAAGATTTTAAGCTTTTAAAACAAACCTGCTGCTGCTTTCTGTAGATTAAATGCCTGGATCTGAGGGGTAATTGTGGAGATTTTTCCTTCTGAAATGATTGAAGAGTCTAATTTTGTGATTTCCAGGCTATCATTTATGTTAGGTTGAGTTATTCCTCCTTTATTAGTTTTACTTTTTGTTTTTCTGTTTGGGATTTTAGGTGGAAACTTCATTTTTAATTTTTTGCTATTCTCCTGTAACAAGAAGGAAAACTCCATAACTTGTTATACTCATGTATTTTAAACATCTATCTAACCCTTGTTCTCAAGTATTAGATATAAAATAAACATATGGTTTTGCCTGATCTATATTTTTCTCAGAAAAAATTTTATAAAAACAAAAGTCTTCAAAGTCACTTAATGTAAAACCTAATAATTCTGAAAATAAATCATATTAACTTATTAGTATTTAAGGTACATTAGCTTTAAGCATTTCTCTTTATTCAAAGTATATCACTTTAATTTATTAATTAAAAGTAAGAAAGTAAGGAGATACAACAACTACCTAATTGTCTTAGAGCACTGAAATCTATAAGATATAAAACTGCTGATCTATATGTCACAATTAAAGACTGTCCATAATATCTGTCAATGGACGAAGAAAATTTACCAAAGGTATAAAACTCTCCAGCTGTCCAAAGAAATGTGCATAGAAAAAATTTTCATTCACACTTCCCACAATCTTTCCCAATGGAAACATGTGACATAGCCACAGTATACCATCAAATCCAGGAAACTGGAACTGGTGCAATACTAGCGACTAAACTATAGATCTTACTTGGATTTCATCAGTTTTCACATGGACCTTTTAAAAAATTTTCGGTGTATACAGTTCTGTGAAATTGTGTTACATGTATGGATTTATTTAATCAACTACCACAATAAAGATTCAGGACTATTTTACCACTACAAAAAGAAATTCCTTTGTGCTATGCTATAAAAGACACATCTTCCCCTTAGTCCTAACTCCTAGTAACTATTGATCTCCTCTCCATCTCGGTAATTTTGTAATTTTAACATTAAAAAAATGTTAAATAGTCTCCTAATGTATTCATTAGAGACTGAGTCATCGATGAACAGAAATTTCAGAGGAGAAAGTATTAAATAAATGTGACATACAGAAATTTTTAAATTACCTTGGTTGTAGAGCTGTCACTAGTAAATAGTCGTGAACTTCTTCGAGGCAGTGCATTTGGGGGAGATGTGATAGTGGGGCTCAATACCTGAGGTGTTGTACTAAAAAAATTATAAAAGTAGATATTAAAAAAAACCTGTTTATGACCATCAACTATTATTTCAAGTATATTAAAAATATGCATTCAACATGTTTGTATTTTAAAATTGATGAGATCAATCCTTTCCTCACCCTCCTAAGAAAACTCATTTAAAGAACTATTCTTGTTACCATAAAATGATATAAATTATACCACAGATCTTCACTCTATTTGAAATTGCTCATTCGAACATAAAACAATCCACATAAAAGTTCTGGGTCAATAAATAGTAAACACCTATAAACCAATTATCTTTAGTCCTTATTTGGAACTATAGCAAGTTAAGGAAAAACAAAGCTGGACATAGTCTAAATGTGGGACATTTGGTAAATAAATATTACTAGAACAATTGATACCTGAGAAGTTATTACCCTGTAAGTTCAAACAGCCACATCAAGGGATTATTCTGTAGAATGAGAGAGGGGGACATGGACAGTAGAAGTATTTGAAGAAATAATGGCCAAAAATTAGCTAAATTTGATGAAAACTATCAACTAACAGAAACAAGGAGCCAATGAATTTGAAGCCCAAGAAAGGAGAAAACACACTAGAGCATAATCAAATGGATTAATATCAGTGATAAAGAAAAAAACCTACAGAGTCAGAGAAAAGAGACAGATTACATACACAGAAACAAAAATAAGGATGGCAAGAGGTTTCTTATCAGAAACAATGCAAGCAAGAAGACAGTAGAGCAATGTAAAGAAAAAAACCTGTCAATTAGAATTCCATACCATGAAAATATCAATCAAAAATAAAAACAAAGGTGAAATGAAAACTCTTTTGAACATACAAAGGCTGAAAAAATTCATTACCAACAGACCTAGACTATGACAACAGCATAGAGAGTGAGAAGACAAGTATGAAAATATACATTACAAGGTTTATATTCTAAGTGATATGGTACAGTATTACTTGAAGGTAGACTTTGATAAGTTAAAATATGTGATATAAACCCTAAAACAACCTCTAAAATGACAAGATAAAGAGTAATTATTAATAAGGCAATGCTATGGGTTGAATTGTGTCTCCCAAAGGGATATGATGAAGTCCTAACCTCCAGTACTCTTAATGTGAACTTTTTGGGAAATATGGTCTTTGTGAATGTAATTAACTTAAGATGAGGTCATCACGGTGGGCACTAATTCAATATGAGAGACGTTCTAATAAGAAAAAGGAAATTTGAATACAGAGGCACACAGGGAAGATGGCTATGTGGAGACAGAGGGAAATACTGAGCTGCCTACTACAAAATAAGGAATGCCTGGGGCAACCAGAAGCTGGAAGAGATAAGGATCCTCCCCTAGTGAAGGCCCTAGTGATACCTTGATTTCAGATAGAACTGTGAGTGAATAAATTTCTGTTGTTTTAAGCCACCCAGCTTGTGGTACTTTGCTAGGGCAGCTGTTGGAAACTAAAATAGGCAATAAAGAAGGTAGACTGGTACACATCAACTATACATCAACTAAGAAGATAAAAAGGAATTAGTAATACAAAGAAGGCAAAATTAATGTAATTCATGTGTATTACAGTTATACATTTGTTTAAATGAAATGCATAATTCAGTAAATTATGTTTATATATTCTTGAAGACTAACGTATATTTGGCCTATTAATGTGCTCTGCAGGAGGCTCAGGCTCCTTCTTATCACTGAGCCCTAGGCAATCACTGCCACCTACCTGAGAGCTGGCACTCATAATGAGACTTACCAGCCTGGCATTTTAGATATATTGAGGCCTTTTATATAGTCAAGGTATATGCACACGTGTACCTATTTTAAGACTTATGGTACATGTTCACTATTTTAGGAGGTAAAGTAGCTTTCTCTTAAGATATTAGCTATAATTTATTTTTGAGGCCTTGAATAGGAAAAGAAATCTTATTTAACACCATTTCTGTGTGGAAATGGATTCATCATTTGAAGATTTATTGGCAGATTCATACTATGATCTACTTATAGAAATGCATAATAGGGGAAGGGGAGAATAATCTATCTGTACTTTATCAGTGGAGAAGGTTACATTAAAAAAAAATTATTTTGGAGGAGTGCTAACAATATCTAGTTTACACAAACTCACGAGGCAGTTAGAATAAAAAGGTATTTTAGCTAACTCTTGTCTTGATTTACATTGTAATACTCAAAAATTAAATTTCTTTTTTCAGTAAGTTGGAAATTTCAAATTTAACATATTCGAAATTTACAATAGTCATTCCAGAATTCTTGGAGCAGTCAAAACAACCTGCCTAAACTGAAGAACTGTTTCATGACAAGAAAAGATAAACAATATCAAATAATAGGACCAAATAAATACCTTGTTTGTGGGCCAGAACTTTGTGTCTGTGCAACAAGAATTGGAGTTACCTCTCGACTGTTTCCACTCTGTGAGAAGACAGACTTTGTTCCAGTTTGGCCGATTCTGGCAACAGACTGTAAAACACAAAAAGTCTAAAGTTTGTGAATTATAAATTGCATTGTGAGTGGTAAAAGACATCATGATGTACCCATCTACATTTCCCCAATATAAGATTTCATATTATATATTGTCTGTCATCTGAAAACACACACTATTACTGTCATTATTGATGTCATTTTAGGTTAATTATTGATATATTAGAATGAACATATCCTATTTCCTCATATTAAGCTCAGTATTTTTACCCTTACACTATCTTTTTATCTTTTGACTTTAGTTATCAAGGAAAGGCTTAAGATTCCTAGAAGCCATTTATTATGTAACCTTTTCAGTTGGGGCTAAGTGCTAAAAAATTTTAAGACAGCTACTATTCTCAAGAGTTATGATCTAATTTAGTATACATAAAAAATAATACAGTAAGACTTTATATCCCTTCTTTGGCACTTAATAAAGACAGTCTTAGAGTAATTCAGATAGTAGATTAAAAAAAATCACTGGCTTATCTTCCAAATTCTAAGAATATTGCACTGAATTAATATTTCTTTTTGATGTGTTCAGTCTTCTGGATTGTGCTTGCCCCTTCTCTCTTCTCTAATTTATCACCTTATTTCTGTTTATTTTCATCACTTAACTTTTTTATAAAGTGATCTCTGTATCAGTGGATACTGAAAAAAAACATTTTACTACCAAATAAATTTCTCCAAAAATTAGTTACTATGATAGTCAGTGTATATAATTTTAAAATTGCACATTATAAATAATCACTAATAATTACTTTCTCACCATATATGAAAGCCTTACTTTGGCCTTCTCAACATTTAACATCATTGATCATGCCCACCTGCCTCACCCTTCTGAAACTTTGTGTAATTTCTAAAATATTTAGTATAGTATCTTGATTATTTGTTCTACCATTTCATTTGCTGGCACCTCTTTCTTCCACTGTTTTAAATTAAGTTCCTTAGCAACTCTCTCTTTCTCTAGGAGAGCATGGTCATTTTGTATCTATCACTTGGTCATATTCTTTCCTCTATAACTAACTATCCACTGAATATTTTCACCTATTTTCTGGCCCTTCCTTATTTAACAAAGAACTATCTGCTGAACTCACTACTTGATTTGGTATTTTTAGTTAATATTGCAGGCAGATTTGGAAGATAGCTTTTCCAAGAATGTCTTGTAATAGAGTAAAAGAACAGAGGCAGAAGAGGCTTAGACGGGGCAATGAAATCATATACGCCTTTACTACCTAACTTGTCCTTAATTACTCTGACTCATGGTTTTGGCCTACTTCCCCTGGCATGCTAACCATTCTATTATGCCTTCTTATAACTGTAATAAACTAATTTCCACATATATATATATATATGTCACTCTCATAATAATACAACAGCAGATAGTTGCCAACTTTTTAAAAATCCAGTTTAAAACACAATTTCCATATTAAATACTTTTAGTCCACGTTTACCACTCTTGGAGTTCCTATTATCACTCATTAAGAAGCTATCATATAAAAAAATTTTGCTAAAGTTCAGGAGTAAAAGAGTAAAAACAAAACAAGAAGAAACATGTTTCTTTGGGGGTAAAAGGGCTATCGCAGTCATTCACATACCAGTATGACTCATTTAGCTTTCATTTCTTAAATATCCATTATGCACAGCAACAGGCATTTACATATATAACCTAATTTAATTCTCACATAAGATACCCTGCACCACAGATACGTTTTAAATAAACCTCACTTTGGCCTCTACTGCCACAGACAGTAAAAGAACATTATAATAAGAGTCACAGTTGCAATACAGTCTTATTGCAGTATTTACTATAAAGATTCTATGAAATATTTTTCATTTTATTATACTTTAACTCCACACCTGAGGATCTACCATAAAAATTTTATTATCACAAAAAGCTAGCTTTATGTGAGTCATCTTTTTTCATGTTAATATTAGTACAACTGAAAAACAAATATACTGCTGGGAACAAGCAAAAACCATGGCAGGTATAATTTCCACTATTTACATTCAAAGTGATCATCTTAATTTTGTTTCTTAAAAAAGGAACTTAAACGTAAAAATCTGAATATGCTTAATTAGCTATATGCTGAAATAAACTACACTTGTGAGTTACAAACTTAAGTGGTCAAAAGAACAACCAGTTTGTGTCTCCTACTATAACCGGAGGCTATAATAATGATGACCTTCTTTTACATTTAGATAACTTCTCTAAGGCAACAGCAATTCATTATATTTTACACGTAAAATACCTTTTTTGAAGGGGCTCCGGTGGGTGGCACGTCAATTACAGAAGATGTATTAGTGTAGTTTTGTAAATAGGATCCATCTCCAGGACTTGGGGTTTCTAATGGCAAAATCCCAAAACTGAGAAGAGGTTGAAATCAAGGTGTCAAAAAGTCATCAAGGCATATATAAAGCAGCAGTATACTTAAATTAGAAGGTCTAAAAGGAAGAGAATGGCAAATCAGTCTTGGGGGCATTGAGGATCTAAGGGGCAGATTAAAAATAAGCTGTGAATATAGACTATTCCACCCACCAAAACTAAAATTAAAAAAAAAATCAAATAAGGAACTAAACTGAGCAGTAACTATAGATCTCAGGAGATTTATTAGAAATGAAGAGTAGCTTTGTAAAAGCTAAGATCCAAATTATCAAATTAGTTCAAATTCTTGGAATTTATGTGATTTAGACATTATTACACAGAAAATATCCTTAGAGACCAATGAATGCATCTGTGGAATCAGTGAGTTTTGTAATCTCATGGTCATACTATTTAAGTAATTCCTTGGCCCTGAGACCCAATTCACAGTCTGTTCTAGCACATAATTTTTTATTTTTATTCTTTTGGAATGCATCCTCTGGCCTGGGTTCCTGTATTTATACATACATATATATTTCTAAAAATTTTCACAGAACATTTCATATATCGAGAGGTGTCAATCCTTTCCCATTTTGGAATACAGCACTTTAACCATTGCTATCATTGATTATAAGCATTTCACTGCTATTTTCACTGATGAATAGTCATAAACAGAGTATCTTTTAATGCATACAACAGCTGAATAATGCATACAATAAGATGAATAATGCTTAAGTTTAAAAATTTTCTCCAACACACTTAATATGAAATTCTTATCACAGATACTGATTTCTGTTACTTCATTTTCTGAAAATGGAATAGACTCATTATTGACTTATTAAATATCTCTATTTCCA
>SJYC01105223.1:0-12231 GCA_006408675.1 Madoqua kirkii
ATGATTTAGAAGTTGCTGTTCATATTAATTTATATTACTAATATAGGAATTACTCTAAGATCATTTAATATTATAGCACATTTTAAAGTATCTTTTATTTGTCTTACCTTGGGGTTAATGGGCTAAGAGCAGCTGGTCCTCCTAATAAACTTCGACCAGTTTTTGGTTTATTTTGAACCTGTTTAGATAATATGGAAGTTCCTGTTCCAAGAGGGACAGTATCTGGTGAAATTACAGCCGAATCAATATAAGACACTGAAGAATCTGTATTCAATGAGTACTTTGAATTGGAAGATTCTAAATTCAGTCTGTTTAATTCCTGAAACAGAAAATTTCTACCATGTCATTTACAATACCTTATTTAGCTCAGATCACTGTTTTTTATTTTCATAATATTTTTAACACTAGTGTATAATACACTTACAATTGTGTCCTGGGGTGTTTCTGTAAGAACTGTCTCAGGCTGTCTGTGAGATAAACTATGATTAGATACTAGTGTTGTGCAAGAGTTGGGCAGACAGCTGCTAAAGTTCTGTAAAGATGTTAATTTAAATGTTTGGTCAGGATCTGGCTTTTCACCTGTGAAGGGGGGAAAAAAAAAGTTTGCTTTTGAGGAAATGAAGGTTAAATAAAAAAAAAAGCATAAGCCAGCAAAAATAAAGCCTTATCCAGAGTTTTAAAGTTCTATCTATTTCAGTGAATCAGATTTATCTCCCAAAAGTACACATCAGTGTACTGTAAAAGTGTACACCAAAGATAAAGCTGTACATTTAGGAAATAAATTAAACCACAATGAAACTGACTTGTCACAAGAAAGTACAGATCTCTGTGTTTTAAAGCAGAAAGCAATGAGACCTCATTTTTCTCAAGGTAAGGAATGAGGGTGGAGAGGTGAAACCTTCTAGAAATCAAAATAGAATTTTAAATACTTATACGTATACCAACACAACATTTTAAAATGATCCTTCATGCCTCCTAGAGCATATATACTATGACACTCCTGACCCCATATTATCCAGGTCTCTGGGTATTCTACTAATTTCTTTTCTTATCCAGAATGCTATTTTGGCTAACTTTATACTCACAACACAACTCATTCCTTAATGACACAAGAAAGACCACATCATTCCTGAAACATGATTCTACCTTACTTCTTGTTCTCAAGTATAAAAGCCTTTAGCTTTGAAAAATATTTGTCTTGTGGATATATAATTGTATCACTTTCCAAAAATTAAGCAGAGGGGAAAAAAAGGGAAGAAGAAATGGGAGAACCCTCCCCTAACCACCTCTACAAACTTACCTATTTCACATAATGATTCAAAGGGGGACCAGAGAAAAGGATTTAAACTAAGGCTCTTTTGGTAACATTCTGATCCTTTGGCAAGCCGATCTGTCTTGCTGTAAAGACAAACAAATAGATCAAACAAGCTATAAAACCTAAAACATTTATTACAAAGAAAATTTGTTACAGAAAATTAGGTAAATTTTATGTAAGTTCTGTGCATTCTCTTATAAATTCTTCCTTAAATGATCAATTTCTCCTTCTCACCATCCTCCAATCTCTATTATTTAGGGGATTTCAAGTCAAAAGTCAGGTGAAAGCAAATAGAAAATGAATTGAAAGGCATGTTAACAAAACAATCATTGCTTTCTTAGATACAACTGCTTTACATTTCCTTTTGGACATTACAGTTAATGAGGCGATAACGGGAAACATGCAAATATTTCAGTCTTATTCTTGATTTTAAATATAAATCCCAGTGGTAATTTTGAAAGTGACTTAAATGCTTTAAATATAGCATATTTAAATGAGAAGATATTTTAACAAAGTAAAGGTGGCAGCTCTTAACAAAAAGGAAAATTCATGTTACTAAATTTGGTGTATAAAGGCTTACATTCAAAACATGGACAACATTCTTAGGACCCTATATACTTGAAACAATCTGGAAATTATTAGAACAGCATTGTGGCGTCCCTAGCTTTTAAATGGGAGAGAAGATGAGATTGAGGGTTAGTAAGTTTGTAGAGCTTTCAGGTTAAAAAATACTACTGACCTGGTTTAATTAAGACTGAAATTCTTCCTTATCTAAAGGAAAAAAATTAAGATACAGCAATTTTTCCAAAACCCTGAGGTTTTATAAAGAACCAGATGGCACTGAACTAAACAACCCTCAAATGAAACTATCAGTTAAAACACATAATCTGTTTATGTGCTATCAGTATACATCAGAGAAATGAAAAAAAAAGATCCCCTTGGGGAACTAGGTATTAACGTGCCTTACTTTCAAATTTTGCAAGTGAGTAGAAACTAGAATAAATGATGTAATAAAGATAAGAAAATACCACTAGGTGAAGCTTATTTAGCTTCCCAGATTTGTCTAATCTGACCAAATAAACACCATGGACACAGAAAGAAACAGGGGAAGGAGACAAACTTTCAGAAAATGTAAGTTTTATCAAAGTCTGTATCTAAGGATTGGATAGATGAAATTTCTTAAAGGGAAAATAATTGTAACAAGAATGATATATTCATTTACCATGTATAGCAGGGTAACTTAAAAACAGGAAACAAAGACATAAGAGTAGTTTTGGAAAGTAAAAATTAGGAGTGGAAAGTGGAAAATGAATGCTTGGGAACTTTTAATATAAGTCCAGGAAAAGAAAAATACAGTGAAAACTCAATGTTTGAAGATTATACCAAAACTAACTTATGTTATACAGCTCCTCACCATGTCTATAACTAAGTATGGTTTGTCTATTTATTTATCTTTCATGTGCTCTCTTACAATTGATTCTAAGCTTTCTGAGAGTAGGAAACTAGATTTCTCATGATCTGATTAATACACCATAAAATAAATGTAAAACAAAATGTCTACCAAGAAGAGATTAGATACATACCCACATATACACACACAGATACTGCTATGTATAAATAATATAAAAGTTAATTGGTACAACTCAACACCAGAAAAATAAACAACCCAATCAAAAAGTGGGAAAAAGACTTAAACAGACATTTCTTCAAAGAAGACATACAGATGGCTAACAACCATATGAAAGATGCTCACCATCGCTCATTATTAGAGAAACTCAAGTCAAGACCATAGTGAGACACCACCTCACACTGGTCAGAAAGGCCATCATCAAAAAGTCTACAAACAGCAAATGCTGGAGAGGGTGTGGAGAAAAGGGATCGCTCTTATACTGTTGGTGGGAATGTAAATTGACACATTAAATATAATTTAAATAACATTCAATGGAAATTGATACAGCCACTATAGAAGATGGTATGGAGATTCCTTAAAAAACTAGGAATAAAACCACCATGAAGTGAAGTGACGTGAAGTCGCTCAGTTGTGTCCGACTCTTTGCGGACCCCATGGACTGTAGCCTACCAGGCTCCTCGGTCCATGGAATTTTCCAGGCAAGAGTACTGGAGTGGGTTGCCATTTCCTTCTCCAAAACCACCGTATGACCCAGCAATCCTATTCCTAGGCATATACCCTGAGGAAACCAAAATTGAAAAAGACACATTTATCCTATTGTTCACTGCAGCACTATTTACAATAGTTAGAACATGGAGGAAACCTAGATGTCCATCAACAGATAAATGGATAAAGAAGTTGTGGTATACATATACACAATGGAATATTACTCAGCCATAAAAAGAAACACTCTTGAGTCAATTCTCATGAGGTGGATGAACCTAAAGCCTATTATACAGAGTAAAGTAAGTCAGAAATAGAAAGACAAATATCGTATACTAATGCATATATACAGAATCTAGAAAAATGGTACTGAAGAGTTTATCTGCAGGGCAGCAATGGAGACATAGAGACATAGAGAACAGACTTACGGACATGGGGAGAGGGAGGAGCAGGTAAGATGTATGGAGAGAGTAACATGGAAATGTACATTACCATATGTAAAACAGACAGTCAACGGGAATTTGCTGTATGGCTCAGGAAACTCAAACAGGGGCTTTGTATCAAACTAGAGGGATGGGATGGGGAGGGAGATTAAAAAAGAGGGGATATTTGTATACCTATGGCTGATTCATGTTGAGGTTTGACAGAAAACAAGAAAATTCTGTGAAGCAATTATCCTTCAATTAAAAAAAAAAATTGGGGAAGGAGCCAGATGTGGAGTTATACCCCAGTCATGTCTGGGAGACAGATCTATAATGACTCAATAGAAAGATAAAAGGAGGAAAAGATTTAATAAAATTAAGCTGCCTGAGTGCCCCTACTTTAGATCAATTTTTTTAAAAACTAAAACTCAGAAAGGAAGTTTTCCAAAGGATTGGGGTTAAAAATAGCTATTTAAATGGCACTGGAAGAAACTGGGTTAATCTAAGAACTAGAATCAGTCATGCCCTAAAGATGCAAGTCTCATATGCTACTGTAGACAAAAACATCAATGAAGTGTCTATATCAAAGTACTGGAGATAAAAGATAACAAGCTGTAGCTTCAAAACTATAACAGGGAGGTTTCTAGATTACTGGATGCAACTTTGATCACAACCGGCATATGATGGTTGAAATGAAAAGCCTGTTTTTGGAGCAGGGTTGTGCCCTATTGGATACCTGACCTTTTAATCTTTATGATAAATAAAAATAATTATTTCTCTGAAAAAGAGGAAAAACCTTCCTTCATGATTAGGACTTGATACAAATGTACCTTCAAAAACTTTTAAACAAGTGATCTTGTTTTAAAATAACTAGTAATACATACACAGCATTTCTATGATTTAATACCTTCCTTTTATTTTATTAAACTTTATTTTGATATAATTTTAGACTCACATAGAAATTTAAAAAAATAGTATAGAATTCCCTACACCCAGTTTCCCTTAATAATAGCTTTCAACATAACCATAGTACAATTATCAAAGCTGGGAAACTGACAGTAGTAGAATACAGTAAGGGCTTCCCTGGTAGCTCAGCTGGCACAGATTCCATCTGCAATGCAGGAGACTCTGGTTCAATTCCTGAGGTTGGGAAGATCCCCTGGAAAAGGGATAGGCAACCCACTCCATATCATGCCTGTAGAATCCTCATGGACAGAGAAGCCTGGCTGGCTGCAATCCATGGGGTCACAAAGAGTCGGACAAGACTGAGTGACTAAGCACAATAATACGGTAAACTAAACCACAGATTTACGTCAAGGCTGTATATTGTCACCCTGCTTATTTAACTTCTATGCAGAGTACATCATTAGAAACGCTGGACTGGAAGAAACATAAGCTGGAATCAAGACTGCCAGGAGAAGTAATAATAACCTCAGAAATGCAGATGACACCACCCTTATGGCAGAAAAGTGAAGAGGAACTAAAAAGTCTCTTGATAAAAGTGAAAGAGGAGAGTTAAAAAGTTGGCTTAAAGCTCAACATTCAGAAAACAAAGATCATGATATCTGGTCCCATCACTCCACAGGAAATAGATGGAGAAACAGTGGAAACAGTGTCAGACTTTATTTTGGGGGGCTCTAAAATCACGGCAGATAGTGATTGCAGCCATGAAATTAAAAGACGCTTACTCCTTGGAGTAAGCAGAGACATTACTTTGCCAACTAAGGTCCGTCTAGTCAAGGCTATGGTTTTTCCTGTGGTCATGTATGGATTATGAGAGTTGGACTGTGAAGGCTGAGAGCCAAAGAATTGATGCTTTTGAACTGTGGTGTTGGAGAAGACTCTTGAGAGTCCCTTGGACTGCAAGGAGATCCAACCAGTCCATTCTGAAGGTGATCAATGCTGGGATTTCTTTGGAAGGAATGATGCTAAAGCTGAAACTCCCGTACTTTGGCCACCTCATGTGAAGAGTTGACTCACTGGAAAAGACTTTGATGCTGGGAGGGACTGGGGGCAGAAGGAGAAGGGGACGACAGAGGATGAGATGTCTGGATGGCATGCTGCGTGCTGCGATTCATGGGGTCACAAAGAGTTGGACATGACTGAGCGACTGAAATGAAACCACAGATTTAATTTGGATTTCAGCAGTTTTTGCATGCACTTATTTGTCTGTGTATAGTTTTTATGAAGTTTTATCACATGTATATATTTGGGTAATTACCACTACAATCAGGATATAGAACTGTTCCAAAGTCCCAAACTCCTTTAGCTACCTCTCTATAGCCCCAGTATTCTTGTCCCAACTCTCATGTCTGAGAACTACTGATCTGTCTCTATCACTGTAACTGTGTCATAACAATAATGTTCTATTAATGCTATCACAGAATATGTAAATTTTTGAAATTGGCCTTTTTTTCACTTGCCATAATGCTCTTGAAATCCATCCAAATTATCATGTTTATCAATAGTTTGTTTCTCTTTATCGCTGAGTAGTAGTTCATTCTAGTACTAGAAACAATTTTCCGGTAATTTGAATCATTCTTACTTACCAATATACATGTCCCAACAATGAAAGAGTAAAGCAAGCTGAATCACCAAACTCAGTAACAATATCATCGTGGCTTTTCTGCTTATTAAACACTCCGCCAGATAAGATCTGTTCCCCTTCTGCAAGCCTTTAAAACACACATTCACAGATTTTTTAAAAAGTCAATATAAAAACCACAGTGTGTAAAGACATTCTTCATTACGAATGTACCTCTTACTATGGAGATACAGTAAAAAGTTCATGGTACCTTTAGAATAACAATAAACATGTATTAAGAATCATCTAGGAGACTGGGAATTTACCATCTTAAAATTTCAGTCTTACCCTTTAAAAACAGAAATAGTTACCTTTAGTCTGTATGTACAAATCTAGTCTGAGCAACATACACATTACTCATATCCAAAGAAATGGAAGACTGTTATGCTGGGGGAAAAATATGAACAGCTCTTCATTAACTTAGATTTGGTGGTCCTTTCTTAGTTCTATAATTCCTTGAAGTAGGAATCTGCAAGCAGGTTAAATAAGACTAACATTTTAATTAAAAATTGCATACTTAATTGCCTCAGTTATTTTTAGGTTTACAATTGAAATGTGAATAGCACTTCACCTCTTTTTATCAATTATGTCTTCTTGATATAAAAATTACAAATATTCCCCAAAGGGAAAAATATTGCCTGATTTCACTATATATTTTTAGCATATCAGAGTTTGTAACAGTTCATGTTTTAAAGTTTTTTTTAAATCATCATGTGGAAAACTCTCAAGTAAGCTTATATATCCTACACATAAAATGCGATATCTATATCTTACATGACTTTGGAGCTTGTGAGAAATGAAGTTCTCAGGCCCCATCTCAGCTTAGACCCACTAGTAATTCTGGGAGTGGGGACCAGCAATCTGTGCGGTAACAGTCCCTTCAAGTGATTCTGACACATGCTAAACTTTGCGAATCACTAAAGTACAGATAAACTTGCCACATCTTTCTGAAAAGCTAACTCAAAGATGTGGGATAAAAAAGTAGCTTGAAATTTTCCTTTTATAAAAGTTATTATTTTTTTTCTTTCCTGTTGTTGTATGCCATATATGCACAAGCAAAAACCAACAGAACTCTACTTCTCTGGTCCATCTTAGGATTAGATGTGTATAAGAGACAGTCAGTGGGGCTTTTTAAAAAACTATAAATATTTATAAATGGGATAAGAAAGTCTAAGGTAAGAACTGACTTAAGAAACTAGCAAATTAAGTAAGTATATTTTAAAGAATTCAACATTAGAATCTTCGGAGTAGAAGAAATGCAATAGCAAATATCTCAGAAATTATATATATATATTTTAGCTGTAATTTAAAAGTCACCAATTAGATACTGGACAAATAAATACTTATCAGACTATGGGGACTTATGGGGTTTATTTATACCCTTTCACTGTATATCTATCAACTAAACGGGGTTTATTTGTATCCTACGACTGTATACCTATAAACTAAATACACAGGCTTTACAGTTACCTGTTTAGTCACCTTTACCACTATTCCATTTTTCACAGCAACATAAAAAAGTCTGACAGAACGTAACTACCTAAATCTCTAGCTGCCTCCAGATTCAGAATATGGACAGCTGACTTGGTTGAGCTGTCATATGCCAAAGATGTGTTCTCCTAAATCTGTCCCCTGGCTTAAAAGGAGTAATGGTTCCCCAAAAGAATGATTTTGAAGAGCAAATAACTAATTACACAACTGTCTAGACACAAGGCAGCATTAATCCCAGGTGAACTGGGAAGTTAGGTTTTCAGGCTTATTACAATCATTTTACAAAATCATAGGAATTAGTTACAACTTAGGTTTCTCCAGATTTAAATTCTATTTATACCATAACAATAAAATCTCTCCATAACAAAATAATAGGCGGCAGCATTTTAAGTTACTAAAATAGACAAAACTCTACTACCAAGAGGGGAGAAAGAGAGTCAAGAGTCTTGCCATCAAAAGAATTTTATCGAGAATTCTACAGTTAAGTAGAACAAAATTAGGTAGAAAAGATTTAGAAACTTACTTGCTGAGATCAACACAACATTTTGCAAGCAGGTATTTACACTGCGGTGTAGTACAACTGTGTCCTTTCAAAAGTCTATATGCTTTATATGCTTTTCCTGAGCGGTAATAACAGGTTGCCAGTAAAAACAAGGCTTCTTCTGAGTGTACTAAGGACAAACATGAAAAAACAAGGGCTGTTTTCAGTATGTTGAATGGTGATTATTGTTTAGCAATACGTAAACAAACTTAGCAATAATGAAAAAAATTAGGCATGTTATTCAATACAAAAAAAATTATTAATTCAAATTTCAATTAAGGAGAAATATTTTCCTGATACAAAAGTTAGTTTCCCAAGTCCTGACTACCTTCTTTCCAGAAAAAAAAAGGAAATAATACAATGAAGACAACTGTAGTATTCTCAGTAAATCCTTAAGATCAAACACAGGCACACAACTGCCCTTAAGTAGACTATCAGAAAAGCATCATTTTTATGTAGTATTTTTCTGAGAGATCCTTTGAGAGGACAGAAGTCAAATTTCATGAGAGGGAAACTCAGCGTTATAAACCTAATTATCAATCTGAAAATTTCTTCATTAAACAAAGACCAAACTGGAAAGCAAAAAAAAACTCACTTATTTCTAGTACCAAATACATAGTAGATCATATTCAAGATAATTTAAGATAAAGGAAAAAAAATTCTAAATTGTGAATACCCACACTATATAAACACTGAATTGACAGACTTGACGCTTGTCCAATAACTAATTAAACTGCTCTTTAATGGCAAGAGCTGAATTATTTATTAACCTCTTTCCTTTTAACATTCGGAAATGCCTGGTTAATGAAATGTAGCATTCTTCTCCTTTATTTACTCTCTCCCAAACTGACCATCACCCCCACTTCTATCCTCACAACCTCCCAACCAATTCAGATGAGAGTCTTATTTTTTTTCCCCCCTTTTAGGCCACTATGCACAACACGTGGGATCTTAGTTCCCCTACCAGGATCAAACCCTCGCCAACTGTAGGAGAAGCATAGAGTCTTAACCACCAGGGAAGTCCCCAGATGAGAGTCTACAGAGGAAAGGATAGAAAGAGGGAAACTCTTAAGTTCTGTACTTATAAAAATGGGTTATGTTATTACCATATCAGGAGACGAAGGGACCATTTAAGCCTGTGATTCCCCAAGTGTGGCCCCTATACCAGCATCAACATGACTTTGGAGCTTGTGAGAAATGAAGTTCTCAGGCCCCATCTCAGCTTAGACCCACTAGTAATTCTGGGAGTGGGGACCAGCAATCTGTGCGGTAACAGTCCCTTCAAGTGATTCTGACACATGCTAAACTTTGCGAATCACTAAAGTACAGATAAACTTGCCACATCTTTCTGAAAAGCTAACTCAAAGATGTGGGATAAAAAAGTAGCTTGAAATTTTCCTTTTATAAAAGTTATTATTTTTTTTCTTTCCTGTTGTTGTATGCCATATATGCACAAGCAAAAACCAACAGAACTCTACTTCTCTGGTCCATCTTAGGATTTTTCACAAAACTCTAGTATAAAAAACAATGTACAATAAGATGTCGTGTAGTAAATGATAAAAATTTTAGTGTACAGGTGTTAATAGGATCTACAGTAGTATCATCAGAAGTAAAAAAAAAGAATGGGGACCTCTATTGTAATGGGAACAAATTGTTAATTTCTGAACTACAAGTGCTAATTCACGTAAGTTAGAAAGTGTGATTTCTTCTAGATTTTGCAAAAGCCTGGCTTCTTGTCATCTAACAAATTAAGCTTTTAAAAACTAATTATTATACCAAAAAACAATGGCTCTCCAAAGCTAGTTCAACTTTCATAAAAATGCTTCATCAAATGTTTGTTTTCAAACACTGAGTTATATCTAGGTTAATTTTTCATTGTAGTAAAATTCCATAATAACATAAAGATACCAAATATTGTGTGATTTTAGTGTCATAGTGCAATTACTTTTTTGAAATCTGATGACTTAACTATGTTTAAGTGAGATTATGGATTGGAGGTTTAATCAAACTTTAAGCTTAATGAAACTATAAGATAGTGAAGTAAATTGAGAACTGGAAGGATCGTGAAATACATGGACTGAAAGGGGTGGCTTTTTGAAGCTTCCCAGAAATAAACTGACAGTCCAAACATAGCTAGTGAACCAGTAATGAGGGGCTATAATAAATCTAAAAAGGAAAGAGTATTGATAAGTAGATTTCATCTGGAACAGTAACTTCAAATGACTGACAGTGGCTGCCTCAAGTGCAAAACTCAGAAAAACTAAGGCTGATCATGGCTTTGCTAGTATAAGTGTGCACAGATCAAAATAACAGGATATGGAAACAGCTATAAATGTCTGCATGACATTTACTTGCCAGACTTTATTAAGAGCCTCAATCAAAATATATGATTGGGAATTATATGGTCCATAATACACAGTCGACCCTCTGGAGCTGAGCTCTCCATCTGCAGTCGGTTGCATCTGCAGTTGGTTGCATCTCCAGATGCAGAGATGACTGTATTCTATAATCAAGAATAAAGTAAATATTGATTTCACAAAGTCACTTGTAATACTGATAAATCAATCATGTATGAGTTAAATCAAGGCACACCCATATGACTAAACACAGTTGTCCAAAAAAAAAACCTGAATTTTTTCAGAATGCACTGTTAGGTGAAAAAACAGTTACAGAACAATACTGGAACTCCTCTTCTTATAAACAGGTTGGGCTTCACATATAGGGTAGGGCATTGAATATAAGCTCAAAATAATTAAGAGGAGCTTAAGCTTGCATCCTTCAGACACAATGCCATCAAATGGGAAGATGAATTAGCTTCTCAGTGCTTTAAATCAGATAGACAACCCTTCATGTTGATTTCTATGTAGCCTTTTCCAAAACGGACCAGTTATGGTTAAGACTTAAATGTTTGTTGAGGTGAGTGCTCTTTATCTAGCCTTGATAAACTCTAAATAGCACAGAGAACTCCTTAGAAGTAAAGAGTACTGTGCTTGCTGCCCTGTCACAAACACTTAAGTTTTAAGTATTCAAAGAGCATAACACCTATGGAATCATTTATGATTTGTGATACATATTTCATCTTGATTATCTTTTAAGTTCTCACATCACCTACAGACAGTATAGCACACGGATTACAGTAATGACACTAGAGACAAATTGCTTCTTTAGTTTGGATGTCCATACTATCACTCATTACCTATGTGACTCAGGGCAAGTCAACTTCTCTGATCCTCAGTTTTTTCATCTGTAAAATAAGGACACAGTGATACCTACCTCTAAGTACTTAGTGCTGTTAGAATTAAATGACTTAATATGTTAAGAACTTTGGATAGTGCCTGATATATAGTATGTGCTATCATTAAGTTATTATTATTGACTTTCTCCTAAATCTGAAATACCTGACTAGTCATCTGATATTTACATGGGGTATACATACATAATGTTCAGCCACAAACTCAAGTGATCCCATCTTATCACTTTTTTGCTGACTGATTTCAAATGCCTGGGTGCTATACTTTGCAAATGATGCAAGATTCATTCCACCCTTTTTGGAGTCATTTCTGTTGTTGAACACTTCATCTATATTTACAACTTCAGTATTTTAATACTATTCTGAATTTTTATTTTCCTCATGCATGTTCACACCCTAATTTCAGTACTAACTAGTTTTATACTTGTAGATAATGGGGGTTGATAATATTTTTAAATACTTTGAAAACATGATTGGTATAAATACACCACAGCTAAGAAGGCTGAAGTACATTT
>SJYC01105224.1:0-35759 GCA_006408675.1 Madoqua kirkii
ATACACTGAAGAAATGCTAAAATGAGTTCTTCAGGCTGAAATTTAGATCTCTGATCTGAAAATATACAAAAATATACAACATATTGGTAAAGTAAGTATGTAATAAAATTCAGAATGTCCTACTATTGTAGTATGTAGTGTGTTAGCCATGGTTGTTGAAGCTGTCTTTCCTCCCTGCTGTTTACCTGGAGCCAAATGGCGAGGCAACGGCAAATGTTTAAGGAGAGCTTGCCATGGGCCAGGGCCTGTTTGGGTGCCTTACAAACATCTTCTCATTCACTGCTCACAGCCACCCTGGATGTGATTATATTTATCTGATGTGTGAATAAGTGAGGCACAGAAAGGTTAAATGAATAGATATAAGAATAGAGCTGTCCTCTATTTCTTTGCACTGATCACTGAGGAAAGCTTTCTTATCTCTCCTTGCTATTCTTTGGAACTCTGCATTCTTATGAGTATATCTTTCCTTTTCTCCTATGCTTTTCACTTCTCTTCTTTTCACAGCTATTTGTAAGGCCTCCTCAGATAGCCATTTTGCCTTTTTGCATTTCTTTTTCTTGGAGATGATCTTGATCCCTGTCTCCTGTACAATGTCACGAACCTCCGTCCATAGTTCATTAGGCACTCTGTCTATCAGATCTAGTCCCTTAACTCTATTTCTCACTTCTACTGTATAATCATAAGGGATTTGATTTAGGTCATACCTGAATGGTCTAGTGGTTTTCCCTACTTTCTTCAATCTCAGTCTGAATTTGGCAATAAGGAGTTCATGATCTGAGCCACAGTCAGCTCCTGGTCTTGTTTTTGCTGACTGTATCTTTGGCTGCAAAGAATATAATCAATCTGATTTTGGTGTTGACCATCTGGCGATGTCCATGTGTAGAGTCTTCTCTTGTGTTGTTGGAAGAGGGTGTTTGCTGTGACCAGTGTGTTCTCTTAGCAAAACTCTATTAGCCTTTGCCCTGCTTCATTCTATACTCCAAGGTCAAATTTGCCTGTTACTCCAGGTGTTTCTTGGCTTCCTAGTTTTGCATTCCAGTCCCCTATAATGAAAAGGACATCTGTTTTGGATGTTAGTTCTAGAAGGTCTTGTAGGTCTTCATACAACCATTCAGCTTCAGCTTCTTCAGCATTACTGGTTGGGGCATAGACTTGGATTACCATGATATTGAATGGTTTGCCTTGGAAACAGAGATCATTCTGTCATTTTTGAGATTGCATCCAAGTACTGGATTTCAGACTCTTTTGTTGACTATGATGGTTACTCCATTTCTTCTAAGGGATTCTGTGCTTTGCTGGAGCAGCCGTGGAGATATACCCCATGTCCAAGGTCAAAGAAACCCCTAGTAAGAGGGTAGGCCCTGGAGTGGCTATGAGGAGATACCCTACATCCAAGGGCAAAGAAGAAGCCCCAGCAAGATGGTAGAAGGGGCTAATTCACATTTAGAATCAAACGCTATTCCTACCAGAGATGCTCAGAGGACTCAGACAAACTTTGTGTGCACCAGGACCCAAGTACCTCACAGAGACTGAGACAGAACTGTGTTTGAGTGTCTCCCGTGGAGGTACAGGTCAGCAGTAGACTGCCCCAGGGACAGGGTCTCTGGGTGCAGCAGACTTGTGTATGGCATAAGCCCTCTTAGAGGAGGTCACCATTAACCCTACCATAGAGCTGCCAGAACTTACACAGGACTGGAAAACAAACTCTTGGAGGGCAGAAGCAGAGCCTTGTGCACCAGGACCTGGGAGAAAGGAGCAGTGAACCCACAAGAGACTGACCCAGACTTGCCTGTGAGTGTCCAGGAGTCTCCAGCGGAGGCATGGGTCCATGGTGGCCTGCTGCAGGGTTGGGGGCACTGAATGTAGCAATACATGCATGGGACCTTCTGAAGGAGGTTGCCATTATCTTCATTAGCTCCACCATAGTTTGGCCCCAGGTAAACAGCAGGGAGGGAAGACAGCTTCACCCATTATGGCTAACACACTACATATTATAATAGTAGGGCATTCTGAATTTCATTATATGCTTTACCAATATGCTGTATATTTTCATATGTTTTCAGATCAGAGATCTAAATTTCAGCCTGAAGAACTCATTTTAGCATTTCTTTAATGTAGGTTTAGAGGTAATGAAGCCTTCAGCTTTTATCTGGAAAATATTTATCTCTCCTTTATTTCTGAATAGTATCTTTGTTAGATACAGCATTCTTGGTTGGCAGTTTTTTCTTTTGAATATACCAGCCCACTCTCTCCTGACCTGTGAGATTTCTGCTGAGAAATCTACCAATACCTTTATGGGAAGTCCTTTGTAAGTAATGAGCTTCTTTTCTCTTGCTGCTTTTTAGATTTTCTTGTAGTTTGATTTTTGACAGTTTTATTAAAATGTGTCTTGGAGAGGATCTCATGAAGTTCTCTGTTTGTTTGGTGACCTATTAACTTCATGAAATAGGATATGAAAATCTCTACCAAATTTGAGAAGTTCTCAGTCATTGTTCCTTTAAATTAGATTTCTATCCCCTTCTTCCTCTCTTTTTCTGGAACCCCAATAATTTGTATATTGTTTCCTTTCATTGTATTCCATAGATAATGTGGGCTTTTCTCACTTTTTTTTCCTTTGTTGTTCTCTGTCTGGATAATTTCAAAGTTCTTATCTTCCAACTTTTATGTTTTTCTTGCTGTTGATATTCTTTATTACAATTTCCATTTTATTTGTTGCATTTTTCAGATCCAGCATGCTTTTTTTGGTTCTTTCTAATGAGTTCATCTCTTTGATAAATTTCTCATTTGCATTTAAAGTAGTAGTCATCTCTTCTAGTCTTTACTAACTGTCTTTGGGAGAGAAACACCTTCTGTTAGTCCTGCTAGGGACTCTGAGGTTTTCTCAGAGTCAGTTCTGTGGATTTACCTACAAATTGCTTTTGTTGGACAGGAGGCAGAGAAGCATAAATGAGGTATATCTTAGCCATGAATCTAATGTCACTACTAAATATACTCTTGAGTAAATCCTTTCTCTTCTCTGGACCTCTGTTTACTTTTCTGAACAATGAGGCGCTTGTAAAGATTGCATTTGAGGTTACTTTCAACTCTGAAATGCCATAGGTCTATCAACCATTAAAACCTCAATGGGGATTGATTAATTTTATGTCCGTAGTCATGAAAAATTCCATAGTGAATTCATAGAATTTGTGTATTTATAATAGTGAAGCTTCCGGTTGCTAGTGACAGAAACTAACTTGGGATAATTTAGGTTAAAAAAGAGAATTTATTGCAAGAATATGAGGAGCAGAATATCATGGAACTTTAGGGCCAGAATAGAGCTATGTACTGGGAAAAAGTTTGAACTAGGCATGGAAAACCTTTAGGAATTGTTCTCTATTACTTAGGATTAGGTGACTGGTGAATGGGGTGGTTGGTTTGTGAACTGGACAGGCACTCCCAAAAGTGTCCTGTCAACCTAAATTTTTTATTTCTCTTTGGGACAGTTGTCACAGAAGTGGGGGGGAAGGAGGCAGACTTGATCAGATGTGCCCGGTCCTGAGAGGTGGTCTCTTTGAAGTTCTCTGATCCTTGAGTATGGAGACATAGGAATGTGGGTATCTGAAAGAATTGGGAAGAAAACGGGGTTTATATGTGTGACAAACTTGAATCTGGGCCACATTGAGGCAGGAAACACACTTTCTTGGGTTCTTTTGCTGGTTTGGTACTTAGGCTTGGTCATGGGCTGATACTTAGGCTTGGTCATGGGCTGGTACTTAGGCTTGGTCATGGGCTGGCTCCTGTAGAAAACCTGCCATAGCCTTTCCTCCCGGTCAGCCCAAAATGGGGAAAAAGAGGGACAGAATGTCTTTGCACATAAGGAAGGCTCTGGGTGGAGTTGAGGGAATTATGGGGCATCTGCACTCTCCCCCATGATGTGAAAGGTTGATTGCTGAAACCAGACTGGCGCTGATCTGGGTGGAGTAGGGGCTGCCTAACCTCATTTCAGAGTGTCCTCATCTCCTCACCTTTCTGCTGCAGAGTGAAGGTCGCTAGACCAGGAGCCCAGGGCTCTGGACTGCCATCAAGATGGTGGGTGATGGCCCCTACCTTATCTCTGACCTGGACCGGCGAGGCCAGCGGAGATCATTCTCAGAGAGATATGACCCCAGCCTGAAGACCATGATCCCCGTGAGACCCTATGCAAGGTAAGTCAGGAGGAGGATTGAAGGGAGGTCTGGGCAGAACCTCCAGGAATCATTTCCGGCCCATCAGGACAGTGGACACTGCCCCTGCTCCCCACGTTGCGGCTCTCTATGCTTGTACCTTCGGCCTTCCATCCATCCATCCATCCATTTTCAAAATTTATTCACCATTCACTTCAAGAATCCTCCTTTCCTCTGGTGGAAAGGAGGCAACGGCAAATGTTTAAGGAGAGCTTGCCGTGTCCCAGGACCTGTTTGGGTGCTTTACAAACATCTTCTCATTCACTCCTCACAGCCACCCTGGAGGTGTTGTGATTATATTTATCTGATGTGTGAATAAACGAGGCACAAATAAATAAATAACGTGCACAAAGTTAATCACCTAGATATTACTTTGTAACAAACTGCCTCTGCACTTAGTAGCCTAAAACGATCACCATTTCTTTAGCTTGAAATTTTATAGGTGGTTCAGCAACTTGAGCTAAATAGATGGTGATTGTTTTAGGCTTGACCAGATGTTCTTATGCATTGCTGGTCAGCAAGACGGCTGTGCTTCTGGGGGTGATGGGCTTCACGGGGAAGGTGGGCCCCATGGACTACGAACTTCCAGCAGGCTGGCCTGCACTAGGGTCACCATTTCTCTCACTGCATTCTATTGGCCAAATCAAGTCACATGTAAGCCCAGATTCAAGGTGTGTGGAGAAACAGATCTGACATCTTGAAGGAAGAAGCTGCAAGGGTCTGGAACACAGATGGAGAGAGAGAATTGGGTTAAACTGCAGAATAGGAACTCGGGAAGTCTGATTTCCAAGCTCACATGCTTAACTATAATGTGATGTTACATTACTATATGTGTATTCTTAACATTACATAACTATAATATTTTAAAAAGCTGCTTTTTCTCAGTGCTAAAGTTCTGTCTGCCAGTGAAGGAGCACAGGAGATGAGGGTTTGAATCCCATGGATAGAGGAGCCCGGGGACTAAAGTCAATGGGGTCACAAAGAGTCAGACATGACTGTGCGGCTGCACACACATGCACGCAAGCACACACACCTTTTCTACAGGAGAAGTGCCCTATAACTTGTCCTCTGAGCAGCAAAAGGCCAAGTGACATCTCCATGGTGAGATGACATAGCACTGCTCTCCTTCCAGAATACGTAGAGCAAAGATAAACCTGTGAACCCTCTAAGGTGAGAGGTGAAGGTTGAAGGGTCACTGCATGGGCTACCGTCTTTAGTTCCAGGTAGGAGAGCTCTAACTACCCACTCTTTTGGCTCTGTTCACAATTTTGTGGAGAGACAGTGTGATATAGTGCTTAAGAGAGATGGGAGTCAGCAAGTGTTGGTCTTGATTTCCTGCTTCACCACTGACATGCTATAAGACTTTGGGCAAGTACTATAACCTCTTTTTGCCTTGATGTTCTTGTCTATGAAATGGGATCATAATATCACCCAAATACTTGGGCTGTTGTTAGGATTATATGCTGTAATGCATTAGTGTTACCATTTGGGAAATGTTTACTGTGTACCAGGCACATTGTATTAATACATTATTAATAGTATCTTAGCTTGGGTTCTCCCAAAAGCAGAGCATGAGTCAAAAATTTGGGTGCAGGTAGCTTACTTGGGAGGTGATATCAAGAAGCAGGAGGAAAGATTTAGGGAGGGTGCGGCAGGGAAGGAGTGTGTGTGTGTTCTCAGTGTCACTGCTTGTAGACATGGGGACTGGATTCTACTAGGCCCCCTCCAGAAGTATGCAGTTTTCTGCCCGTAGGATGGGAGGTGGGGGCATTTGTCTATGGGCTCTCATACTCCATTAGTTAGGTTTTCTTCTTGGGGGCATTGAAAGTGAAAGTGAAGTCGCTCAGTCGTGCCTGACTCTTAGCGACCCCATGGATTGCAGCCTACCAGGCTCCTCCGTCCATGAGATTTCCCAGGCAAGAGTACTAGAGTGGGTTGCCATTGCCTTCTCCAGAGAATCTTCCTGACCCAGGGATTGAACCCGGGTCTCCCGCATTGTAGGCAGATGCTTTACTCTCTGAGCCTTCATTGCTGCTGCTGCTGCTAAGTTGCTTCAGTCATGTCCAACTGTATGTGACCCCACAGACGGCAGCCCACCAGGCTCCGCCATCCATGAGATTTTCCAGGCAAGAATACTGGAGTGGGTTGCCATTTCCTTCTCCAATGCATGAAAATGAAAAATGAAAGTGAAGTCGCTCAGTCGTGTCCGACTTTTCGTGACCCCCTGGACTGCAGCCCATCAGGCTTCTCCATCCATGGGATTTTCCAGGCAAGAGTACTGGAGTGGGGTGCCATTGCCTTCATTGGCCCCCTGCAATTCTGGGCTACACATATGCTCTGAGAAGACCCTGAAGGTAGTGAAAAGAGGCATAACACCCCTGTGAGATGGGACCCTGTCAGCAGAGCCCAAGCTGCACAGCGCTGTCCTCCACAGCTGAGACTGGAGGTAAATGTGACAAAGTCTACACAGAGTCTGTGACTCAGAGCATCTTGACAGCATCTGCTACAAGCACAAAGCTCTTCCGGGGCCTGGAATACAGCAAACACTCAGGAATTAGCAGATAACACCCTGTGTCTCTGACTCGTATTCCATCTTATATGGTTAATTCCTCAAGGGCAGAAACACATCTCTTCCTCCTCCCTTATTGCTTTCCTTTTCCGCTTCCTTCTACCTCCGCTGTCCTCCTTCTTTATCTGCTAGCTAATATTTATATCATAGTTGCTGTTTAGTAGCTAAGCTGTGACCAGCTCTTGCTACTCAGAGCCCACCTCTGTAGGCTCTGTAGGCTCCTCTGTCCATGGGATTTCCCAGGCAAGAGTGCTGGAGTGGATTGCCATTTCCTCCTCCAGGGGTCTTCTCGACCCGGGAACTGAACCTGTGTCTCCTGCACTGGCAGGCAGATTCTTTGCCACTAGCGCCACCAGGGGAGCCCAGTATTGCGTAGTAGCTTACATATATTAATCCATTCCATCCTCACAATAAACCATGAGTTTGACTTTACCTCTTGCCTCCTTGGGCAGGCTCACCCCCACACCCTGCTCTGACCCTCCCCCTCCTCCCAAGAGCAAAAGCCAGGTGCCCAACTCCTCTGATGATCAGCTACCTGGTCTCCATTTCCTCGTGGCAAATGAAGCAGGTACCCTCTTTCCCATGGGGTGGTCATTGCCAAATGTTTAACAATTGGCTCACTAAAAAGAATTCCCTTGTTTGTAGCACTTCTCATTTTTTTATGGCGTAAATTCTCCCACCATGGCTGATTTCAACATGCTGTCACTGACTGCAAAGCTGAGAAGGGATGCATGGTAACAGAGTCCCATTAGGTGTGCTGTTCCCACCACAGAGGTCATAGACTTCAGTAATCGAAAGAACAGACATGAGTAAGATCCAGTAAAATAATCTAGGAAGCTATGAGTTTTGCGTATTGATTGCATTTGTTTCTAAGATAATTTACTTACATTTATGTAATTCAATTTTTAATACTGGCTATGTTTAAGAACTGACTTGCAGAATTCCTAAAAATCAGCTCTGACGAGCTGGCAGGAGCTGGCCCAGCACACAGCTGCTCACAGGGCTGAGACGGGAGTCACCACCTGAGGGTGGCCGTGGTTATCACTGTAGTTTAGATTTCTAGCCAGGGACTCAAGGCAAGGACCCCAGCACCCTGGGACACCAAGCGTTTGCCTGTTTCAGGTTGGCGCCCAACCCTGTGGATGACGCAGGGCTGCTTTCGTTTGCTACATTCTCCTGGCTCACACCCGTGATGGTGCGAGGGTACCAGCACACGCTGACTGTGGACACCCTGCCCCCGCTGTCACTGATGACTCATCCGACACCAATGCCAAAAGGTACGAGGGTTTGTTCGGTCTGTTTCGTCTAGAGAGGAGCCCACCTTGGGAAGGGACCTGCTAGCCCTTTTATGTGCTCCCGTTTCCCCATAGGGAAATCTCTGCCCAGCAGTCTCGGTGGCCACTCTCCCTGGCTCCTCTCTGAGATGTGGGCTGGGCTGACTGGGCTAGTATTTCACAGTCCGACTGGCAAAATCACACTTTTCATTGATTCCTGGCCTAGTGTCCAGGGAGGTGAATACAGGGGAGAGTTGGTGGGGAGAAAGAGCTTCTTGAGAGCTTGAGGATTCAGGACCCCTCCGGCGCAGCTGTCAGCTGGTTTGTAGGATCATCGCATCAGGACAGGAGTGTCTGGAATCTCACTTTGCTCTGTGCTGGCTGGACTCCGCCTGGGCTGCTGCCTGCCGTGCCAGGCACGGTGTTTGATTTCACTTGAAAAGTTGTCATTGGACTTAAAAGCTTTTTTAAATTTTGTATTGGAGTATACTTGATTAACAATGTTGTATTAGTTCCAGATGTTACAGCAAAGTGATTCAGACATACACACACATGTATCTATTGTTTTTCAAATTCTTTTCCCATTTAGGTTACTACAGAACATCGTGGACTTTCATATTGCAAAATACGTTTCAGTTGAACCGAATGAAATATTTGATAATTTTGACTTGCCAAAACATACATTTCAGTGGTTCAACCTAATTCAGATTCATTACAGAAATGTTAAAGCAAGAGAAGTTTAAGCAGGGGCAGTGCCCCCACCATACGCCCACCCCACCCCCCAGAGGTCAACAGTGTTAAATGCTGATTTGCATCTGTGTGGAATTTTTTCTACTCTGATTAAACACACCCCGTGCTACCATCTTCTGCAGATCAATATCTCTTCTTCTTTCCTACTCACAGGTCATCTTTTTTTTCCTTTGAAGAAAAAACTGAAGCATACTAGTCCATGGTTAAGCATTTTGCTATTTTCAGTTAAGAGTTTGTATTTTTCCACAGCACGAAAGCCTCCTGCTGTGCAGCCCAGCTCCTTCATTCTTTCTAAGGGCTGCATTGCTTTAAGCAGTGGGGAAGCTCTCAAAGCCAGCTCTCTGCATTTGTTTCTTCTGGAATTCTCCTTCTTTCTGGTCTACATGCTTGAAGGGCTGTGCGTTCCAATCATGCTCCTGCAATTGTGCCTTCGCATCCCCATCTGTGTCCTGAGGAAATCTCAGTCAGTAGTGGTTTCCAAAACCTACGGTCCAGGGAGCACAGAGAGAAATGGGCTGGACCAGTGTCTGAGGAGCACCAGGCTGTCCTTCTACCTCTCTCTCTGTTTTTAATGTTGCCTTCCTTCTACCCAGCATCAGCTTAAATGCTTTCCCAAACACATGCTTGACAACCTTAATAACATGTGATCTTCAGTAAGCACGAAAGCCTCCTGCTGTGCAGCCCAGCTCCTTCATTCTTTCTAAGGGCTGCATTGCTTTAAGCAGTGGGGAAGCTCTCAAAGCCAGCTCTCTGCATTTGTTTCTTCTGGAATTCTCCTTCTTTCTGGTCTACATGCTTGAAGGGCTGTGCGTTCCAATCATGCTCCTGCAATTGTGCCTTCGCATCCCCATCTGTGTCCTGAGGAAATCTCAGTCAGTAGTGGTTTCCAAAACCTACGGTCCAGGGAGCACAGAGAGAAATGGGCTGGACCAGTGTCTGAGGAGCACCAGGCTGTCCTTCTACCTCTCTCTCTGTTTTTAATGTTGCCTTCCTTCTACCCAGCATCAGCTTAAATGCTTTCCCAAACACATGCTTGACAACCTTAATAACATGTGATCTTCAGTCCATGCCTCTCTTCCGGACTCTGAGTTCATTCACCCACCATCCAACAGGACTTGGATGATTCACAAGGGTCCTACATCAAAAGCTATGTTCTTGATCCTCAGCCCTACCTGATGATATTCCCTTTCTCCATCTCTGTCAACTCCGTTCCCACAGTTCTCCTTTTCTTCCGTATCTAATTCATCTGTAAGTCCTGTCTCCACGGTGTACCTTCCTGTAAATTCTCAGCCACATCCCACCTGGATGCCCGTGGGGCTTCCATGGTGGCCTCCCTGCTCCCCACCCTCATAAGTCACTATTCTCACAGCAGCCAGATGTTCTTTTAGATATGTAAAGTGATCTGGTCACATCAGCTTAAAAACCTGCAACGACTTCCTTTGCACTCGGAATGAAATCTAACCTCCTTCCTGAGGACTATGAAGTCCCATGATATCTGGCCTTGCCTTGCCTCCCTGTGCCCCTACATGCCTGGCACACTGGCCTCTGTTCTGATTTTTGACATGGACAAACTCCTCCTTGCACTGGATATTTTCTTCTTGATTTCTCTATTGCCTCTGGTTTCTGTCACAACTGGTGTTGTGCCAGGGACATCCAGGAGGAGGAAATGAGGGCCTGGAAAGAGCCCAGATGCCAGATCCCAGCTTGTTCGGTGCCAGGGCTCCGGCCACTGCCACTCCAATGTCCCACCCACCCTGTAAAACAGTGGTCCCCAGTTATTTTGGCATCAAGGACCAGTTTTGTGGAAGACTTTTTCCACAGATCAGGGGTGAGGGGTTGGTTTTATATTACATATTATTGGTTTCGTACTACATATAATAAGCATGTTACATTTATTGTGAACTTTATTTGTATTATTATTACATTGTGGCATATAATTAGATCATTATAGAACTCACCTTAATGCAGAATCAGGAGGAGCCCACCCATTCAGTTCAGTTCAGTCTCTCAGTTGTGCCCAACTCTTCGCGACCCCAGGAGTCCACCAGATGCAGCTTAATTGTCCCTTGCCACTCACTGATAGGGTTTTGATATGAGTCTGGAAGCAGTTGATTTATTGTGGTCTCTGCAGTCAAATTTGGAGAAGGCAATGGCACCCCACTCCAGTACTTTTGCCTGGAAAATCCCATGGATGGAGGAGCCTGGTGGGCTGCAATCCATGGAGTCACTAGAGTCGGACACGACTGAGCAACTTCACTTTCACACACTGGAGAAGGAAATGGCAACCCAGTCCAGTGTTCTTGCCTGGAGAATCCCAGGGGCGGGGGAGCCTGGTAGGCTGCCATCTCTGGGGTCGCACAGAGTCGGACACAACTGAAGCGACTCAGCAGCAGCAGCAGCTCTAAAAGCAGAGAGAAGTAATGCTGCTCTGAAGCTGCCACTGTCAGGGATGTGGATTGTGGATACTTGCGATGTTTTATCCATCAGCATAGCTTTCAACAGCAAGTGGGAAGGAATATAAATCCCTTTCCTTCTTCCTGTTCTTTTGTCACAGGTTTCGAATCCTTTGGGATGAAGAGGTAGAAAGGATGGGTCCCGAGAAAGCCTCTCTGGGCCGAGTGGTCTGGAAATTCCAGAGGACGCGTGTTTTGATGGATATCGTGGTCAATATCCTGTGCATTATCATGGCAGCCATAGGGCCGGTGAGTGCAGTGGGCCTTCTCTGCCCTTGTTGCCCAGGTCCCCAGACTGGCAAAGAATGTTACTAGTTACTTTCTCTACGAGCTGGTGGGTTTAGTACATTGTTGTTATCTTTGCACTCCTTGGGGGAGAATTTTCATAAAGCTAATCCTTGTCAAGCAGGGCAGCTACCACTGAAATTAATTAAAAGGCTTGCCTCATAAAGTCTGCTTGCTGACATTATCTGAAGCCTCCTGTACCTACCTCGAACCCCAGCGGCACTCTCCTCTCCCCACCGCACTGTTTTACAGACAGTTCTCATTCACCAAATCCTCCAGCAGACCGAAAGCATCTCCAGGAAGGTCTGGATTGGCGTTGGCCTGTGCGCAGCCCTTTTCACCACTGAGTTTACCAAAGTCCTCTTTTGGGCCCTCGCCTGGGCCATAAATTACCGCACGGCAATCCGGTTGAAGGTGGCTGTCTCCACCTTGGTTTTCGAAAACCTGGTGTCCTTCAAGACGCTGACACACATCTCTGTTGGTGAGGTAAGCTGGTCCAGAAGGAGTTTAACTTTAGGAAACTGCATTCAGACTTTTCCGAATATGAGTGAGGTGTGCTTCCTGGGTGGAATATCTGCCCCCTCTTTTGGTTGGCTATGTCCTGTCCATCATTTCCCTTCTTCCTGCTAAGTGAAGTGGTAGACACTCAAAACACCAGAAGAATTCAGAGAAAGGAGGATTCCATTCGAGCTGGAGAATTCGGAAAGGCTTCCCTGTTCCAGTTGGAACAGGGCTTAGGGTGACTTCATTCAGTCCTCTGACTGTCGGTGAGGACACTGAAGCAGTACAGAGCATGCTACAGCATTTAATAAAACTGACTAATGGATCTGACGATTCCAACCGGGTAGCATTTCGGATGCCAAGTCACGATAAAGACCATGCCTGTTGGGCTTTAGAGTTGACATTTCCTTAAGCCCTTAATCCTTAGCAATAAAATCTTCACCTTTTACATGAGAATATTTCCCTGGCCAAGGGAACCCTAGTTAGTGTGAGGTAAGGGAAGAGACTGTTTCTTTCAGTCGCTCTTTCAGTCTGTTTAAAGCATCCGGTATCAATTATGATTAGATTCACTTGTGTAAACCCAAGTCCCCCAGATAACAGTGGGTTCAACAGGACGAATTTATTTCACTCTATGTAAAAGGAGTCTGAAAGAGGGCGATCGAGGGCTGGAATGGGGGCTTCCAGGCTCTTCTATCTTTCTTTATCACTGCCTTAGTACATGGTTTCCATAATTGTTCAGGATGGAAACTGCAGGTCCAGACATCCAGTCATGCTTCAGAGAACAGGAAGAAGCAGAGAAGAGAAAGGGATAAGTCTTCCAAGTCGAGTTGGCTCCCTGTCAGAATTCACCCCCAAAGCTCCTTGGTTTGTGTCTCATTGCCCTGAGCATAGCCACATGGTCACAATGCTTCCGCAAAACAGGCTTGGAAATGCGCCCTTTTTCTTGGGCCCATGGATGCCCTGATTGATTAAGCAGGTTGAGCTAACAAGGAAGAAGGAGAGAGAGCTGTCAGGTAGACCGTGGGCTTTGCCGATGTACTCCTAGGTGGTATTTACGCCTTTCTTCACTGGGATTCTCAGTCCTAGAAGACGGGCTTCTCCAGAGTCATCCTAGAATGAAACTCACAAAGCTCACTGTGTTGGTTCTCTGATGACCTCCAACCCCTTTAAGGTAATTTCCCCTTTCCTTCCGCAGATGCCCCAGCCATTCCAAAAATTGTCAGCTGAGGAAATGCTCGGGTGGCCCTTCCGAAGCCTAAACCTGTGTGCTTTCTTTCAGGTGCTCAATGTACTATCGAGTGATAGTTATTCCTTGTTTGAAGCTGCCTTGTTTTGTCCCTTGCCAGCCACCATCCCTATCCTAATGGCTGTCTGTGCAGTGTACGCCTTTTTCATTCTGGGGCCCACAGCTCTCATCGGGATATCCGTGTATATGCTATTCATCCCCATCCAGGTAATAGCAGGTCTTTGCAGTTGTATTTCATGCACACTCTCACTGAAGTGGGTAGAAGGCTTTGCTTCCAGGGCCTGGCCCTGAAACCTGAGCCCTTACTTTGGGCTCATGGACAGTATAGTTGTTAAAGAACTTGAATTTGAATGCCCTGGGGAAGGGGGCATGCTTCTTCAATTTGTCAAAGTCCCCAGTGCTTCCCTTGTATCCTGGTGATTTGTGCATTTGTATCACCTGGCCAGGTTGTGTCCTCAGAGAACACTGACCATAACTCAATGAAAGGATTCAGCTGAGAATCTCTCCCTTAGAACTTCTCCTGGCACTTACACTCTGATCCCTGGATTTTTAGGCCAATGGCAACTCAGCAATTCTCTCTGAACACTGTACCTTGATTTCAGATGTTTCTGGCTAAGCTCAATTCAGCTTTCCGACAATCAGCAATTTCAGTGACAGACAAACGAGTTCAGACAATGAATGAGTTTTTGACCTGCATCAAGCTGATTAAAATGTATGCCTGGGAGAAATCTTTTACCAACACCATCCGAGGTAGGATGAGCAACTGCTGAAAGAACCACTTACCCCGCAGAGTGTGCTTTTCCAATGGGTTCTTAAGATTCTGGGTTTGGGAATTCTGGGAATGGACTGAGGGGACCTCCAAGCTGATCTGCAGGCTTTTCAAAAGAGTATAGAGATTTTGGAATAGACCCAGGCATCTCTTCTAGGGAACCCAAAGCTTAGTAGGTGAGTAGCATATGGTTTAGCCATACTGAGGCTGGTGAGTGCTTGTACTGGCCAGCTACCCTTCACAAAAATAATCCACTAAAGCATTATGAGCCGAAGAGCTGGCTAGGGTATTTCATTGATTTGGAAGCTATCCATATGGGCACATGTAGGCACTCACACTTATACACGTGTCCTCTCCTTGCTGGCAGCAGCCTCATCAGGATTGGATGTCCCACTGACTTGACGTGCTTTAGGCAGATAGGAGAATGAATATAGAGCTGTTTTGTTTTAAAGATGATATTTAAAACTCTCAATCAAATAAAAATGCAAATCTAATTGCAGGAACATTTACATAATTGCTGACAAAGACTCAGGTGGTTGACCAGTTAATGATCTGAACCACTGTTACAACCGACTCTCTGGATCTACAATTACACCTGTAGACCAGCTTGTAATTAGACCCAAAGTTGTGTATCCACAGTTTCAAAAGTGGCTTTAGAAAATCTGCTTTTGAGCTTGCCAAAGGAAGTGTCCCAGGTTGGGACACTGGCAGCCTTAGGTACTCTCTTTCAAGAGCCAGAAATACTTCCGTGCACATTGAACTTCACTTTAATACAATTTACTTGATGTGATTATATTTGATTCCATTTTATGTAATTCAGTGTAACTCAATTTAATTCAATAAATATGTACCAAGTTTCTGCTATGTACAAGGCCACGGGAGTCACACAAAATAATTAGAAAGGATCTCTGTTTTTAAAATGAAGGATGAGCTAACCAAGTTCAAAAATAGCTATAAGTTTGTTGGCTCTACTTCTAGGATATATCCAGAATCTGTCTACTTCTCTTCATTCCACTGCCACTCCAGTCCAAGCCAATATCCTCTCCCTTCCCATTTATGGAAAGAACTTCTAGATGCACCCTCTGCTTTCTGCCTGCCCCGTAAAATCCATGATGCACTCAACAGCCAGAATGACCTTTTAAAAATGTCAATCAGATCCGGTCTCTCCCCTGCTGAAAAATCTTCAGTGACTTCTTATCACACTTAAATGTTTTCAAATTGAGAACTTCTGAATGAAGTCCAGATTCCTTCCAACAGCCTATTAGATCCAGCACCATCTGACCCCTGCTGACCTCCTGACCTCATCACATCTTATCCCAGGCTGATAACTCTGCATGAGCCACTCAGATCCTCTGTTTATAAAACAGCATCCACATCCATTCATACCTCAGGAGCTCTGCAGTTGCTGTTCCCTCTGCCTTGAATGTCTTGTGCTACATGTTTGTGCTGACTTTATCTTAACTGTGGGTCTCCTTAAGTGATGTCAGTGACGCACGAGGCTTTCTTGACCACAGTCCCAAGCAGGTCCGCTCCCTCTTTAGCTCTTAGTCTTGCCACCCTGTTCTTTTCTTTCACACCACCCAACACAGTTTGTAATGATCTTATTTACTTGTTTATTTCTTGTCTATTGCTCCTACTGGAAAAGCTGAGACCCTCTTTACCCCTATATTCCCCAGGGCACAGCCCCTGGCATATAGTAGACATCAGATTAAAATTTATTAAAAACAATAAGCAAACACGTCAGTTAATTATAGAATAAAATGGGTAAAAGGTCACAAAAGAAACTGGGAGGAGATCCGTGGGCATGAGAGATGAGGAAAAGCCTCCTGGCAGAGGTGGCTTTTTAAAAAGGCCCTGAAGGACAGGAGGGATGTGGACACCGCAGGAGCTGGGGAAGCCCCACTGGGCAGGAGCAAAGGCCTAGAGGCTGTGCTTGGAAAGGAGGTGGCTGCTGTTCTCGAGGGGAAGGGTGTGTGGACAACAAGTGTTGAATCCCAGAACTGGATTTTAATTCTGCCCTGACATCTTAAGGGGCAAGTCACTTAGCCCAGGAAGACTCCTCTACTGTCAGGGGGCTTAGGGATGGCTTCTCCTTTGCCACGCAGTAGGGAGAGTGGCTGAATGAGAGCCTGCCTGTGCAGGGCTCAGCCTAGCACCTGGTCCACAGGCCGCACTCCCCGAGCAGGGCTGTGGCACCATGCTGCTAACGTGGAAGGGTTTTTGTGGAGGAGGCTGGTGTTGGTGTTGAAGCTCTAAACACCAGGGGAGGGAAGTGGCTGAATGAGAGCCTGCCTGTGCAGGGCTCAGCCTAGCACCTGGTCCACAGGCCGCACTCCCCGAGCAGGGCTGTGGCACCATGCTGCTAACGTGGAAGGGTTTTTGTGGAGGAGGCTGGTGTTGGTGTTGAGAGCTCTAAACACCAGGGGAGGGATGCTTGAATTCTATCCGAAAGTGGTACAGTCTTGGTGTCATCTGGACTACGGAAGGCAGACTGCTCTTGGGGTTTTGTAGCTGTTCCTGAGACACAGGGCAGGGGCCTCAATCTGCAGTCTTCAGGCTGGCATATGTGTTTTGTTTGGCTCCTACAGTACTCTAACTTTTTCTATTAGTTCCCAAGATTTAAATGTAGGGCAATGTCTCACAAAATTCCAGATCTCAGACTTCAGAACAGTCCAGTGAGCCTGGGACACCCTCGCTCTGGTCTTGCTCTCTGCCCGCTTCCTTCATTTACATTACTTACCTGTAGGCATCTGAGCGTATGATTCCTGACACACAGGGCATCAGATCGGAAAGGACCTTGGAAGCCATCCAGCAATGGCAGCTGACGAGCACTGAGCCCCCAGTACATGCCGGCACTGTGCTCAGGGCTGCCTGTGATTCCTCTCATTTAAACTTCTCAGCAGGAGCCCTTAACACTAATTTGCAGGAGGATCCAGCAGAAGTTATGTTTGTTTTTTTTTTTTAAATTGAAGCAGGTGGCGCTAGTGGTAAAGAACATGCCTGCCAAGGCAAGAGCTGTAAGAGATGCAAGTTGAATCACTGGGTCGGGAGAAGGGCATGGCAACCTATTCCAGTATTCTTGCCTGGGGAATCTCATGGACAGAGAAGCCTGGTGGGCTACAGTCCATAGGCTTGCAAAGAGTCGGGCATGACTGAAGTGACTTAGCATGCACACACATAGTTGATTTACAGTGTTCTGCTAGTTTGGGGTAAATAGCAAAGTGATTCAGTTATATATATATATATATATATATATATTAGCTCCCCAGGGGGCTCAGTGGTAAAGAACTTACGTGCCAATGTAGGAGATAAGAGATATGGGTTCAATCCTTGAGTCGCAAAGATCCCCTGGAGGAGGGCATGGCAATCCACTCCAGTATTCATGCTTGGAGAATTCCATGGAAAGAGGAGCCTAGTGGGTTATAGTCCACAGGGTCACAAACAGTCGGACATGGCTGAAGCAACTCAGCACACATATATATGTATATATTCATGTATGGATGACATGGAAAAGAATCTGAAAAAGAATATTTTTCAGATTCTTTTCCAGTATGGTTTGCGGTAGTTTAGTGGCTAAGTCATGTCTGACTCTTGTGTTTAGTTGCTAAGTTGTGTCTGACCAAGTCATGTCTGACCAAATCGTGTCTGATTTCCCAGGTAAGAATACAGAAGTGGGTTCCCCAGCCTTTCTCCAGGGGTTCGTCCCAACTCAGGGATCCAAATGCAAGTTGAATCACTGGGTCGGGAGAAGGGCATGGCAACCCATTCCAGTATTCTTGCCTGGGGAATCTCATGGACAGAGAAGCCTGGTGGGCTACAGTCCATAGGCTTGCAAAGAGTCGGGCATGACTGAAGTGACTTAGCATGCACACACATAGTTGATTTACAGTGTTCTGCTAGTTTGGGGTAAATAGCAAAGTGATTCAGTTATATATATATATATATATATATATATTAGCTCCCCAGGGGGCTCAGTGGTAAAGAACTTACGTGCCAATGTAGGAGATAAGAGATATGGGTTCAATCCTTGAGTCGCAAAGATCCCCTGGAGGAGGGCATGGCAATCCACTCCAGTATTCATGCTTGGAGAATTCCATGGAAAGAGGAGCCTAGTGGGTTATAGTCCACAGGGTCACAAACAGTCGGACATGGCTGAAGCAACTCAGCACACATATATATGTATATATTCATGTATGGATGACATGGAAAAGAATCTGAAAAAGAATATTTTTCAGATTCTTTTCCAGTATGGTTTGCGGTAGTTTAGTGGCTAAGTCATGTCTGACTCTTGTGTTTAGTTGCTAAGTTGTGTCTGACCAAGTCATGTCTGACCAAATCGTGTCTGATTTCCCAGGTAAGAATACAGAAGTGGGTTCCCCAGCCTTTCTCCAGGGGTTCGTCCCAACTCAGGGATCCAACCATCACCTAAAGGAACTGGGTAGAGCCTTTACCAGTGAGCCACCTGGGAAGCCCAAGTATCTTTTAAGACCAAACTCCCAATTTCTCTATCTCCCTACCTCTTCCTCTCTGGTAACCATAACTTTGTTTTATATGTCTGTAAAAATAAATTCATTTGTCTCATTTTTTAAGAGTCCACATATAAGTGATGTCATATAGTTGTCTTTTCTGACTTCACTTAAAATTTTATATATATGATAATCATCCATGTTGTTGCAAATGGCAGTTTCATTTCTTTTTTTATGGCTGAGTAATATTCCACTGGACTTCCCTGGTGGCTCAGATGGTAAAGAATCTGCCTGCAATGGAGTAGACTGGATTTGATCCCTTGGTTAGGAAGATCGCTTGGAGAAGAAAGTGGTTACCCTCTCTAGTATGCTTGCCTGGAGAATTCAATGGACAGAGGAGCCTGGCAGGCAGCAGTCTATGGGGCTGCAAAAAGTTGGACACTACTGAGTGATTAACACTTTCAATATTCCACTGAGTAATATGTTTCTCAGTGCTGGTGCTTGACATGCAAATTAAGGCCACCTTGGATTGTTTCTGTTCACTAGGTATAAGGAAGAAGGAAAGAAAGTTACTGGAGAAAGCTGGATTTGTCCAGAGTGGAAACTCAGCACTGGCCCCCATTGCATCCACCATTGCCATTGTCCTGACCTTCACCTGCCACATCCTCTTAAGACGCAAGCTCACCGCCTCTGTGGTAAGTGCCTCTCTAGAACTGGCCTCTTCTGAACCAAACTCTGCCACATGCCGGATGGGTAGCTCCTGCCCACCTCTGCCCAGCCCTGGCACCAGAACACCTTATCACGGTGAGCTAGGTGACACCAGAATTCCATCCCAATTTCTAAAACCAGTACTTGGGCTAACAGGGAGCAGAGGAGCGCTTAGGAGCAATTTTTGTTTAGTCTACCACAGGACAGGGATAGTAGTTAATGTGGGAACACAGTTTTACATTTGGAAAACAAAACTGAAGCCAAAGGAGCCCTTTGTTCATACGTATACGTATATACGACAGGAGCAGAGTGTGTGGAAGTTCGCTGGGTAGGAGGAGGTATCGGTGTTGGGAGAAGCAGTATGGTCTCTAGATCAGAGTCCCCCTGGTTTCAGCCCCCACTCCACTCTTGGCTGTGACTTACAGCAGTTCATGGAGCCTCTCTTGCTTCAGTTTTTCATCTGTGGATGGGGTGATGACACTCTCTATGGCTGTGAAGACAGAAGTTCTTTTACACAAAGCTCATGGGCCAGCGCCTAGAACGCCGCAAATTCTGCAGAAGTGTTTGCTCTTCTTATTAGCCTGATGCTCACCCAGGCGGGCATAACTGAGTTGAAACCCTCAGAGGGAGAATTAGATTGAAGTGGAGTGGGGAGCGGATCTTGAATTACAAGGCGGCTGCACATTCAAAGGTAAACCTGAGCTAGAGGAGGGATGGCTCTGAACTGAAATAAACAAACAGATATTGAACAAGTGTCTGAAGGGCAAGTGGTTGGAGGGAAAAACACAAAGGCAAGAAAAAGAGAGGAAAGTAAATAAACCAAAAGTATGCTCACAGGGGAAGAATTGCACCAAAATCAGGGATCTGGAGGGAAGGTGGTGGGGACATTTGAGAAGGCGGGATCTCTTTTGGTGCGTCCATTGTCAGGCCATCAGTCCCATTCCTGCCCATGTTTCTTTAGAAGGCACTTTTTTTGCACAGTGTTCCATCACACACACACACACTCTGGGAGCTTGAATCTAGCCACAAACCCAAAGCCGGTGTGAATGCCAGTGATGATTGCACTGGAGCCTGAATGAATGCTACCTGATTCTTGTAACTGCTGTCTATGATCCCAAGCCAAAAAGAGGAATCTTTTTTTTTTCCCCAGAACACACCAAGCAAATTAATTTGAAGCCAAATTGAGTGCATGTAGTTAATATTTTCTAAAACAATGATTTAGAAGAAATCTGGATCCAGAACAATTTGCCTGAATGTGAGGCTTGTATTTCTTTAGACTAATAATCCTTGCAGTCTGCTTCTCTGCCAGAGTCACATCAGTAGGAGGTCAGCCCTGAGGTGCTGTCACATCAGGCAGCCTGAGGGCTCTGGGTTTCCTGAGCCAAGAGGTGCTTTGGAACCTGGGAGAGCTGAGTTCTCTTTGGGGATGTATTTCAGATCAGATGTGATGAAGGCGGCAGGGGGTGGGCTTCCCTAGGGCCTCAGTGGTAAAGAATCTGCCTAAAATGCAGGAGCCACGGGAGATGCAGGTTTGATCCCTGAGTCAGGAAGATCTGGAGGAGCCATGGCAACCCACTCCAGTATTCTTGCCTGGAGAATCCCATGGACAGAGGAGCCTGGTGGGCTACAGTCCATGGGGTCGTAAAATGTCTGACATGACTGAAGCGACTGAACTCGCTCGTGATGAAGGGCACATCCTTCATCATGCTCTTAGTGAACTAAGCGGGAGCCCTGTCCACAGGGCCCATTCAGCAGCAGGAAGGATTACTCCAGATTTGCTGAAGGAAGTTGTGTTTTTAATTTCTTAGCTGGGTGGCTAGGGAGAGCTGCTAATTACAAGTCGGACAGATGGAAGATGAAATCTGGGAGATGAGATCATGTCCCCCCTGGGGCACTCACAGAGCAAGGAAACTTGTCTTCATTGAAGCTGTGTGATATTAGCCACCCACTAGGCAAGGCTCAGTGGGGAAGGCCCTAGTGAAGAGGAAGATTTTTTGGGAAATGGCAGTGGAACAAAGGCTCTCAAATCAGTCCCTTATGAGTGTGTGGAGGTGGAACATGGAGGCCAGGCCCTGAGGGCAGGAGAACGAGCAACTGGCCCAGGCCAAGCACATCATTGCAGGGAGCATCCACCTTCAACACTGGCCTGTGTGGTGTGTAAAAGGATGCTCTGTCTCTGAAGGGTCAGAGGCCTCTGAAAGAAGGGGACGATTTAGGAAAACCTGCATATGGTTTCAGTGAACTGTCTAGGCCAAATAAGGATGTGGGATGGATGGGGCTTTCCAAATGCACTCAATTAGAGGCCCTGCTCGGACTTTATCCTCTGGACTGACAGAGATAAGGGGATAAGTTTCCCACCATATTGATGAAAATCCAAAAACAAAATAGATTAAGATGCTGATATCTTTAATTTGCCAACCCATGATTTCTGAGCCATGAAATGAGAAAATTGTTCCTCTGAGAATCCCAGCTGTGCTACTGTTTCTCATTTCAGCAAGTTTAATCCCCATGGACTTAATGGTTCAAAGGCAAGGCAATATCCCGTCTTAAACTCTATACCTGTCTTTTGTTCTTCAGGCATTTAGTGTGATAGCCATGTTTAATGTAATGAAGTTTTCGATTGCAATCTTACCTTTCTCGGTCAAAGCAGCGGCTGAAGCCAATGTCTCTCTAAGGAGAATGAAGGTATAACTAACACTGGGTGAGTAGGGAAGAGAGATCTCATTGTTGGGTGGGAAAATTCTCAGAGAAGGGCTTCCCAGGTGGTGCTAGTGGTAAAGAACCCATCTGCCAGTGCAGGAGAGACAGGAGAGGCTGGTTCGATCCCTGGGTCAGGAAGATTCCCTGGAGGAGGACATGCCAACTTACTTCAGATTCTTGCCTGGAGAATCCCATGGACAGAGGACTCTGGTGGGCTACAGTCCAAGGGGTCTCAAAGAGTCGGACATGACTGAAGCAACTTAGCATGCATGCACGTGTCAACCCTTTGGAAGGCTGGGTCCCGGGTTTGGTGGATATTGGGAGAAGACCCTCCATTCAGTGTTAGATACATAAATACGCATCAAGCAGGATAGAGGCAGAATATTATAGGTGGCCTGTTCTTTTAGTAAAAGTAAGATGGAGTCTCCACTCAGGGAGGTGATGTTCCTGACCCTCTGCTCTTTTTTCAAGCTATAAATCTTAAGTTGTTCCAGGAGTGGAGTGCAGTCTGCACTGAGCCATCCCCCCTTGCCCATCTAGTTTGTCCTATGATGGTGACAGAAGTGATGATAGTGTGGGGGCACCATATTTATACACTCATTTGGCCACTTTATTTTTTTTTAACTTATCCATTCACCAAAGACTTATTGCATGAGTCCCAAACAGGATAAACCAAAAGAGGACCACACCAAAACACTTTGCAATTAAAGTGGTAAAAGGCAGCAGGGACTTCCCAAGTGGAGCGGTAAAGAATTCACTTCCAATGCAGGATATGCAAGAGATGCAGGTTCAGTCCCTGGGTTGGGAAGATTCTCTGGAGTAGGAAATGGCAACCAACTTTAGTATTCTTGCTTGGAGAATTTACATGGAGAGAGGAGCCTGGCTTACTACAGTCCGCAGGGTCACAAAGAGTCAGACACAACTGAGCCACTCAGCTTGCACATTAAAAGTAGCAAGGGGAAAGCAACAAGTTATATACGAGGGAACTCCCATAAGGCTAACAGCTGACTTCAGCAGAAGCTCTGCAGGCCAGAAGGGAGGGGCACGACATATTTAAAGCAATGAAAGGGAAAAGTCTACAACCAAGAATAATCTACACAGCAAGGTTCTCATTCAGATTTGTTGGAGAGATCAAAAGCTTTCAGTTCAGTTCAGTTCAGTCGCTCAGTCGTGTCCAACTCTTTGCGACCCCATGAATAGCAACACGCCAGGCCTCCCTGTCCTGGCATTCACTCAGACTCATGTCCATCGAGTTAGTGATGCCATCCAGCCATCTCATCCTCTGTCGTCCCCTTCTCCTCCTGCCCCCAATCCCTCCCAGCATCAGAGTCTTCCAATGAGTCAACTCTTCGCATGAGGTGGCCAAAGTACTGGAGTTTCAGCTTAGCATCATTCCTTCCAAAGAAATCCCAGGGCTGATCTCCTTCAGGATGGACTGGTTGGATCTCCTTGCAGTCCAAGGGACTCTCAAGAGTCTTCAACACCACAGTTCAAAAGCTTTACAGATAAGCAAAACTAAAAGAGCTCAGAACCATAAAACCAGTTTTACAAGAAATGTTAAAGGGAATTTTCTAAGCTAGAAAGAAAAGGCTACAACTAGAAACATGAAAATTACAGAAGGAAAAAGCTCATCAATAAAGGCAAATATACAGTAAAGGAATAAACAGTTAAGGGATAACAAAACAAAAAGATGTAAAATATGCAAAGCAGCACTCATGAGGGGAGGAGAATTAAAACACAGGTTTATTAAAATGCATTTGAAATGAAGAGATGTGTAACTTAAAATAATCATGTATTCATATATAGATTTCTATATATAAATCTCACAGTAATCACAAATCAAACCTCTATAAGAGATACACACACGAGAGAAAGGAATCCAAACATAACACTAAAGATAGTTGTCAAATCACAGAGGAAAAGAACAAAAGAAGAGAGGAATTTTTTTTCCTCAAAAAATTAAAAATAGAACTGCCATATGACCAGGAAGCCTGCAGTATATATCTGAAGATAACCCAAACATTAATTTGAAAAGATACACGCACGTGTACCCCACTGATCACAGCAGTATTATTTTTAGAAGCCAAGATATGGAAGGAACCTAAGTGTCCATTTACAGATGAATGAATAAAGAAGACTGTGGTATAAATATACAGTGGAATACCACTCAGCCATAAAAAGAATGGGATTTTGACATTTGTATCAACATGGATGGATTTGGAGGGCATTATGCTAAGTGAAATAAGTCAAAGAAATACAAATACTGAATGATATCACTTATATCTGGAATCTGAAAAAAAAACCCCCACAAAACCCTGACTATAACAAAAAAGAAATAGACTCACAGATACAGAGAAAAAATTAGTGGTTATCAGTGGGAAGATGGAAGGAAGAAGGGGCAAGGTACGGGTAAGGGGATTAAGATTTCCAAACTACTGTGTATAAAATAGATGAGGTACAAGGGTATATTGTACAGCACAGGGAACAGGGAATATAGCCAATATTTTGTAATAAATTTAAATGGCATATAATCTATAAAAATTTGCAATCACTATATTGTACATGTGAAACTAATATAATACTGTAAATCAATTATACTCTGATTTTAAACAAGATTTACTGTGTGCTTCCATATGCACAGCATTGTGGGAAGTGCAAATACAAAGAAGAGGGTCTTTACTCTGAAAAGCCTCCAGCCTAGTATAGGACCAGGTACCCCAGTAACTGCTATATGCAGTAAGGATGTGATGTGCAGGAAGGACTGATTAAGTGGCTTCGAAGTTGAGGCAAGAAAAGGAAAGAAGGGGATTTCAGTCAAGAGAGCAACATGTTCAAATGCCTGTGAATTGATGGGAAGATCTTATTCACTCAGGCCTGAAATGTAGATGTCGTTTTAAATGTCTTAGGGTGGCGCTAGTGGTAAAGAACCTACCTGCCAATGCAGGAGATGTAAGACACGTGGGTTAAAAGGGAATTTTCTAAGCTAGAAAGAAAAGGCTACAACTAGAAACATGAAAATTACAGAAGGAAAAAGCTCATCAATAAAGGCAAATATACAGTAAAGGAATAAACAGTTAAGGGATAACAAAACAAAAAGATGTAAAATATGCAAAGCAGCACTCATGAGGGGAGGAGAATTAAAACACAGGTTTATTAAAATGCATTTGAAATGAAGAGATGTGTAACTTAAAATAATCATGTATTCATATATAGATTTCTATATATAAATCTCACAGTAATCACAAATCAAACCTCTATAAGAGATACACACACGAGAGAAAGGAATCCAAACATAACACTAAAGATAGTTGTCAAATCACAGAGGAAAAGAACAAAAGAAGAGAGGAATTTTTTTTCCTCAAAAAATTAAAAATAGAACTGCCATATGACCAGGAAGCCTGCAGTATATATCTGAAGATAACCCAAACATTAATTTGAAAAGATACACGCACGTGTACCCCACTGATCACAGCAGTATTATTTTTAGAAGCCAAGATATGGAAGGAACCTAAGTGTCCATTTACAGATGAATGAATAAAGAAGACTGTGGTATAAATATACAGTGGAATACCACTCAGCCATAAAAAGAATGGGATTTTGACATTTGTATCAACATGGATGGATTTGGAGGGCATTATGCTAAGTGAAATAAGTCAAAGAAATACAAATACTGAATGATATCACTTATATCTGGAATCTGAAAAAAAAAAACCCCACAAACCCTGACTATAACAAAAAAGAAATAGACTCACAGATACAGAGAAAAAATTAGTGGTTATCAGTGGGAAGATGGAAGGAAGAAGGGGCAAGGTACGGGTAAGGGGATTAAGATTTCCAAACTACTGTGTATAAAATAGATGAGGTACAAGGGTATATTGTACAGCACAGGGAACAGGGAATATAGCCAATATTTTGTAATAAATTTAAATGGCATATAATCTATAAAAATTTGCAATCACTATATTGTACATGTGAAACTAATATAATACTGTAAATCAATTATACTCTGATTTTAAACAAGATTTACTGTGTGCTTCCATATGCACAGCATTGTGGGAAGTGCAAATACAAAGAAGAGGGTCTTTACTCTGAAAAGCCTCCAGCCTAGTATAGGACCAGGTACCCCAGTAACTGCTATATGCAGTAAGGATGTGATGTGCAGGAAGGACTGATTAAGTGGCTTCGAAGTTGAGGCAAGAAAAGGAAAGAAGGGGATTTCAGTCAAGAGAGCAACATGTTCAAATGCCTGTGAATTGATGGGAAGATCTTATTCACTCAGGCCTGAAATGTAGATGTCGTTTTAAATGTCTTAGGGTGGCGCTAGTGGTAAAGAACCTACCTGCCAATGCAGGAGATGTAAGACACGTGGGTTCAATCCCTGGGTCAGGAAGATTCTCTGGAGGAGGGCCTGGCAACCCACTCCAGCATTCTTGCCTGGGAAATCCAGTGGACAGAGCAGCCTGGTGGGCTACAGTCCGTGGGGTCGCAAAGAGTCGGACACGACTGAGTGCATGCTCGTGGGTGCCTGCATCCCTCTTCTCCCGTTCCATCCATATCCAACCAGTCATGAATCTTGCTGACTCACCTCCTGATTGCTCAATTCCTTCAAGTGTAAGAGGTACCATTGTAAGACTGGATTGGAAGATCGAATTGTTATAATTTTTTAAATAAGACACAAGTCGATCTCATCACATTATTAGTATAATGATATCCAATGTCTTAGACTAGAGGAAAAATTTTATTCTTGACTCCTCAACCTCTATTCTGTCCCTAGTGGGTGATCCCCACTAGGGATGGGTATCATCTCCATTTAAGGCCTCATAGTCTCTCACCTGAACTATCACAGTGACTTAAGAATCAATCGTCTTTTCCCACAGTTGTCCTTTTCAAATCCATGTTGCACTGTTAATTGAGCCGTTAAATGATTTCTCTGATCACTGATATTAACCTGCGTGAAATCCTTGTCCTTCACCCTCCAGGGCTGAGCCCTTGATCAGTGGGCCCTCAGTTATTTCTCCACCTCATTTCCTTTCTACCTTGGGCTCTGGGCCTGGTGATCCTGAATTTCTTGCTTCATAACCCTTCTCCCTGAAAACCTCACTACTGCATGTTTCCTTGTATTTGCTCACACTGTGCCCTCTACTATAAGATAAAGCTCTCCTTGCCCTCGCCTCCCTCATCACTGCCTATACAACACTGTAAAGACTCAGCTCGGGCATCAGTTACATGGGTCTCCAGAATGGGGATCAAGGATCCCATCTCTGACAGTTATAGGGTGCAGTCCATATCACATTTTACTGAAATGACCCATGCGTGTTCCCATCTCCTACGAGACTGCAATCTCTTCAAGGACAGGAAGTATGCTTTATTAATACTTGCATTTCTGTTGCTTACCCCAGAATCTAGCATAGAATAAGCATTTGGCAGGTGTTTTGTTGAACTGAGCTGAGTGGGGACTTAGGAAGGCAACACAGCAGAGATTGAACATGTGATCTTAGTTTCATAAGCATTAGTGCCAAGCAATAAAGCCCACTGCCCAAAGGCTGGCATAAACTGGCCCTTGTGGGCATGAGGGTAAAAATGTAGCTGGAATCAGCATTCTCCAATGTAGGTGACCCAGATAGGCCTTGTGGTTAAAGAGTCATCTGTCCTGGATAGTATGAGCCAGTAGACTATTTTTGTTGCAGCTTCTCCTGGGGGGAATATCTTCAGAATGCCTTTCCTGGATGTCCCAGGTAGAATTGTTAAGATTGTGATTTGAGGCATTAGAAGATATATTGGGATGATTCTTGCAACTGGATGACAGCTGCCAAGTTAATTTTGTTTCTTTAATCTTAGAAAATTCTCATAGCTAAAAGCCCCCCATCTTACATCACCCAACCAGAAGACCCAGATACTGTCTTGCTTTTAGCAAATGCCACCTTGACATGGGAGCAAGAAACCAGCAGGAAAAGTGGCCTAAAGAATGTGCAGAAAAAGAAAAAGCATTTTCTCAAGAAACAGAGGCCAGAGGCATACAATTTGAGTCCATCAGCTCAGGAAGCCCCTGACGAGGAGGAGCAACATGATAGCCCCAAATCAGTTCTACACAATATAAGCTTTGTGGTGAGAAAGGTGGGTATGTGTTCCAAAGGTGTGGCCTGAATATGCATCAGTTTGACCAGTAGGTGATGGTGCGATGTCTCCATTTCTCCCCAAATTTTAAAGCTAGTAAATCAACCATGGGGTTATCTCTCCAAGCCAAGAGAATACCATGGTCTTAGTGGTTGTTTGTGCTGATCTTCCAATTACAGAGGAGTTAACATCCAGTTCCACTGTTGAACAGACACTCTATTTCAGATGGCTAGACTCAAACTGACTAGCCTTCATGAATCTTTTCGGGTTTGTTCTTAATTTCACATTGCAGTCCTATGATAGACTATAATAGCTGACAGTTAGGAGCAATTTCTATTTACCAGGCGTGAAATGAACTCATTTAACCACCCCAGTGACCCTATGAGATGGGTATATAGCCACCCCACTTGATGGCTGAGGAACCAGAGGCACAGCAGGTTAAATACCTTGTTCAACTCACACAGCTCGGAAGTGGCAAAAGAGGGTTTCACACCCTGGGCGCCTGGCCCCACAGTCTGCAGTTAACCATTATGAGACACCGCTCTTGTGAAAAAACAGAATGAGAGCGATAAGCAGGCCAGCAACAGAAGCCAGCCAGTCTGCTGCCTGCCCCCTCGGGACTGCGGGTGGGGTAGAGCGTTTAGAGAAGCTCTGCATCTGGGGACTGTCTGCCCTTCTCCTGCGTGTGGTTTTCTTGCCCTGGGAGCTCAGCAGCCGTGCTCCCTGGATGGCAGTGTTGATTTTGTTGCAAAGGGCTCAGCATTAATCTTGTGCCTAATATTTTAATCTCCCCTCTTGTTGACTCACCTGTTCCCCATGTGAGCACTAGAGAGGGAGATGTTCTTGTGTGTTATGCGACGCTAAGCTCAATAGCTGGTGTAGAGTGGTACTTCTTGTAGTTAACAAGGCTGTCTGCACACATTCACTGGAAATGCTATTTGGTTGGCTGAGTGCAATCGAGCTGGGCTCTCAGCTAAGTCCTGCTGTGTGCAGCCCACTTGCTTGCACATCACTTTCCCCCGCCTGTGACGTGCAGCACCCAGATCACTTCAACCATGCCTTCAGAGCGGCTCTCAAGAGGCCTCAGTGAACTGCTCTTGGGTTGTGAAGAAGCTGCCTCTGATCTCTGCACTTTCTTGCCTCCTTTTCAGTACATTGGTTGCTCCTGACTTGTCATCAGTGACACGGTCAATGTTTTGTGAAGTAAGGTGAAGTTCAAAGGGGCAGCACACTGTCCTGGGGGTTCAGGCTCTGCCTCTCCAGCCTAGTGGACCTGGGCTCCAGTCCCTGCCACTGGTCAGCTGTGTACCTGAACATACTCTGACCTCTTGAAGTCAGTTCCTTTACCTGCTCCAGGGGTATTTTAACAATCGTACTGGCTTCCCAAGGTGGGTGTGAGGACAGAAAGATATCACACACAAATGCACAGTACCCGTGGAGGTGAGCTATGGTTGTTGCCTTTTTCCTCCAATAATCATGTCCAGCTTAAAGGCTGCCCTTAAGTGTCCTAAGTTCAAGACATCCATGTTTTCCCAAATTCATTGCCAAGATTCTATTAGACTGTAGCTTCTTCAAGGTCAGGGCCCATACCTTCTACACAGCTGTGGCCTTACACTGGGCCCGGTGCCTGGCTCAGAATAGATTCCCAGTAATGTTTTCTGAATGAACAAATGAATAATCAGAAACTCAGGGATGAGGCCTCATGGATTTCTTGCTGAAAACAAGGATGAATCTAGGCTGAAACAAGGCTCAGACCTGGCTGCAGGTAGTAGACGGGACTCAGTGAAAAGCCAAATGCCTAGGCTGGCTGGATCCATCCTTACGTTTCTTTGTCTCAGAGTCTCCTTAATGCCCCCTTTCCTTGTAGTTCTTTTAGTGGAATTAAAGCGATCAGTTTTATTTATGTGCAGCTCCGATGACTACAAGGCATCTGCCCTGATCATTGTTTTATCGCTGGTGCCTACTGCTGTTATGTGTGTTATGCGACGCTAAGCTCAATAGCTGGTGTAGAGTGGTACTTCTTGTAGTTAACAAGGCTGTCTGCACACATTCACTGGAAATGCTATTTGGTTGGCTGAGTGCAATCGAGCTGGGCTCTCAGCTAAGTCCTGCTGTGTGCAGCCCACTTGCTTGCACATCACTTTCCCCCGCCTGTGACGTGCAGCACCCAGATCACTTCAACCATGCCTTCAGAGCGGCTCTCAAGAGGCCTCAGTGAACTGCTCTTGGGTTGTGAAGAGCTGCCTCTGATCTCTGCACTTTCTTGCCTCCTTTTCAGTACATTGGTTGCTCCTGACTTGTCATCAGTGACACGGTCAATGTTTTGTGAAGTAAGGTGAAGTTCAAAGGGGCAGCACACTGTCCTGGGGGTTCAGGCTCTGCCTCTCCAGCCTAGTGGACCTGGGCTCCAGTCCCTGCCACTGGTCAGCTGTGTACCTGAACATACTCTGACCTCTTGAAGTCAGTTCCTTTACCTGCTCCAGGGGTATTTTAACAATCGTACTGGCTTCCCAAGGTGGGTGTGAGGACAGAAAGATATCACACACAAATGCACAGTACCCGTGGAGGTGAGCTATGGTTGTTGCCTTTTTCCTCCAATAATCATGTCCAGCTTAAAGGCTGCCCTTAAGTGTCCTAAGTTCAAGACATCCATGTTTTCCCAAATTCATTGCCAAGATTCTATTAGACTGTAGCTTCTTCAAGGTCAGGGCCCATACCTTCTACACAGCTGTGGCCTTACACTGGGCCCGGTGCCTGGCTCAGAATAGATTCCCAGTAATGTTTTCTGAATGAACAAATGAATAATCAGAAACTCAGGGATGAGGCCTCATGGATTTCTTGCTGAAAACAAGGATGAATCTAGGCTGAAACAAGGCTCAGACCTGGCTGCAGGTAGTAGACGGGACTCAGTGAAAAGCCAAATGCCTAGGCTGGCTGGATCCATCCTTACGTTTCTTTGTCTCAGAGTCTCCTTAATGCCCCCTTTCCTTGTAGTTCTTTTAGTGGAATTAAAGCGATCAGTTTTATTTATGTGCAGCTCCGATGACTACAAGGCATCTGCCCTGATCATTGTTTTATCGCTGGTGCCTACTGCTGTTCCTGGTGTTCCATGAGGACTTACCCAAGGGGTGAGTGTGGACAGGCAGCAACCCTCACGTGCTGGGGCAGCAGGCCAGCAAGAGGCCCTTCTGATCTAGCTCAGGTGGAAAAGGAGTCATATTTGGTCCCATGCTGGGCATCTTTGTTCCGAGGGACTGCTGCAGGTCTTTTTTATAAATAATTTTATTTATTCATTCTTATGGCTGTGCTGGGTCTTTGACGCTGTGCAGGCCTTTCTCTGGTTCAGGAGAGCAGGGGCTGCTCTTCGTTGCCGAGCAAAGGCTGCACATGGCCGTGGCTTCCCTCGTGCACAGCCTGGATGTTAGGCTGTGCAGGCTTTGGTAGCTGTAGCGTGTTGTCTGAGTAGCTGTGGTTCCTGGGCTCTCGAGCGCAGGCTCATTAGTTGTGGCACATGGGCTTAGCTGTGCATGTGGGACCCTCCCAGATCAGGGATTGAAGCCGTCGTGTCTCCTGCACTGGCAGGCAGATTCTCTACCACTGAGCCGCCAGGGAAGCCCTGGGAGCAAGCAGGTCTTAATGAGAATGTTCCAGATATTGCAACCACAGCTTTGCAATAGCTGCTTGAACTTGAGTGGGTCTGTGCCAACCTCAGAGTCTCTGCGTGGGCTCCTCCTCTGCCAGCAGTGGCTCCCTGCTGATAGCTACACAGCTCACCCCCTCGCCTCCCCTGGGTTTCACTCAGACATCACCAGTAGCAGGTACTATCACTGACCCATCCGTGTGTTCTGACCACCTTCCAATGGCCAGATCAGCAAATGCGTGCCTGGGCGCCCTCCCCACCACGCTCAGTGAGCTAAGACATCAGCAGTTGAGGGCACAGCTCTCAGACACTGGCTGTGGGATATTTTATTTACCTCGATTCCTTCAACCATTGGGAGGATAAAGACTCAGTTTCTGAGATTCCTTGAGTTTCCCAGCAGCACTGAGCTTCATTTGCCTCCTGTGGGAGCTGACCCAACAGCACACCCTTGATGGGCCGCCTTCCTTCTCCTGTACCATCCCCCCTTTTCCGTGCACCTCCCCAATGAGCTACCGTCACTCAGCTCCTTGCTTTGGGTCCTCTTTCTGGGAGAACTCAAGCTAAGATATCCACCTCCCTGGTAAGGCCCCCGCCCCCATTTCCTGCCTGCTTTATTTGTTTCCACAGCATGCATCTGTCCTACTCATATTTTATTCAATTATCTTGTTTGCTGTCTGCCCAACTAAAGCATAAGCTCCATTAGGGTAGACCCAGACCGGACGGTTGTGGTCTTTGCTATACTGTGCTGTTGCTGGGATTCAGAACAGCACCTGGCACAAAGCAGGCTTTAACAACGATTTACTAGTTGAATTAATAAATCTGCAGCCATAGAAAAATCCATGAACCCAACATGCTGGAACAACATAACCGCTCAGTAATTTCGGACTGAGATGTTATGGTGGGAGGGTGCTTTAAGAGGCCTTTTAGAAAGCTCCCAGGCCTCTGCATTTCAAGGCTGCCCCTGTCCCTCTGGGCTGTGCAGCCTGTAGCATCCATTGAATTTGCTTTCCTGGAGTATGGGCACAGGACAACTCTCAGATTCAGGGCCTCTGTGTCCCAGACCAGCACAGGCTGTTTCGCATCAGTGCTCACACGTGATTTCTAGAAGTCCTCCAGGCACTCTGCTGGGCTGTGCAGGGGAGGCACTCAATTAGGGCTGAGGTTCCAGCATCCTCCCAGGCTGTGTATCAGGGCTGAGGTGTGAAGCTATGGCTGCCACCTCACAGAGCCAGCAGTGACCCATTGGTCCCTGCCTGGCCTGGCCGGCACAATTTGTAGATGACCCTCTAAGAGCTGGGAGACTGACTGTCTTTTTTCTGTTTTTCTGATAGGGGAAGATCTTGGGCATCTGCGGGAATGTTGGGAGTGGGAAGAGCTCCCTTATTGCAGCTCTGCTAGGACAGGTAAGCTGCGTGCGCAGCGCTGTGATGGTGGAGTGGTTCCCCGCCTGCCTTGTCCGGGGTCCTGGCCTCGGCCGCACTGGATGCTGTCCTCAGAGTTAACAGTGAGTCCCAGGCAGTCGATGCGCTTGGCAGCTCCAGGCCTGTGGGGCCGGACCTTCCACACTCTCTCTGCTTTGCCCGCTGAGTTAAGCAGTGAGAGCTTTCTTGCTTGGAGCTCCATCTTGGTCAGAGGGAGAGACGGGTCATTAAACCCACGGTTTTCCATGACATGCTTGGCCTGCGCCGATTAGAAAGGCCAGCCAGGTGGCTTGGCAGGGAAGCACCCGAGGACCTGCAAGTCACGGGAACTTTAGATCCACCTCCATTTCCCCAGCGTCTGCCCAGAGCAGGTGCTGGTCCTTGAAGGAGGGGCTGAGTGAATGCATGAACCAAATCACACCTCGTGGTAGGAATCGGGGGGGTGGGGGCGACTCTTGTCCCTTGTCTGGTATTTCTAGCTGTGTGACCCCAGGGAAATGGCCAAGCTGTTCACTGTATCCATAGTAAATGAACCGTTCAGTTACCAAGGCTTCCCCAGTGAATGAGAAACATTCAGGGAAAAATATTAAGTCCCTTTTCCCCTCCCTTTGTGCTCCGGAAGAGCTTGGGACCTGCGACTGCCTTTGCCTGCAGTAGAGACAGGGGAATGCCAGGCTCAGAAGAGCCTCTCCAAACTGGGTGACTTCTGCTGGTCTCAGCTGGCTCGCTTGTAGGGAGAGTGGCAGCTCCTTCCCTGCTTGAAGGCAGAGGTGGGGACTGAGGAAGGTAAGCTGCTCAGCCCTTGTGTGCTGGGATTTGGCATGTGTCTCTGTGACAATCCTAGAGTCAGCAGGTGCATGACAGGTGACCCAACCTAATTCTCCACATGGAATCCTTTCCACGGAATCCTATAAGAGACGAACCAGCCTCTACTCAGATACCTCCAGTGATGGGGGAACTCATGACCTCACCCTGATCCCTCTTTGGAGAGTTTTGAGGTGTGTGGGAGTGAAATTTCTCTCCTAACTTCTACTCTTGGCCTGCTCCTTTGGAACGTCCCAGAGAAAACAATCCAGCTGCCATATGACAGGTGCATGGTGTCCACAGCAGCCACACAGCCTGTGTTCTCCAGCATGCAGGGGCTGCCTCTGCCCCTTCTGGAAGAGTCCCACCTGGCCTCTCAAACGTGTTTGAGTGCCTCGGTCGGCACAGCTGGGCTTTGTGTGTGGTGAGACATCCTGTCACCCTCCATGCCTTCAGAATTTGGCTCATGGGATAAGCATGTGGCAAAGGCCCAGTGGGGCTTCCCTGGGGGCTCAGTGGCAAAGAACCCGCTTGCAATGCAGGAGCCGCAGGAGATGTGGGTTCAGTCCCTGGGTAGGGAAGATCTTACCCAGGGATTGAGATGGGCATGCTGACACACTCCAGTATTCTGGCCTGGAGAATCCCATGGACAGAGGAGCCTGGTGGGCTACAGTCCATAGGGTCGCAAAGACTCGGACACGACTGAAACGACTTAGCACACACTCATGCACACACGCAGAAAAGTGCAAAAGGGCCCCGAGGAGAAGACAGTGAGGCCTGGCTCCTGAGCGTTCTCTGGTGTTGTTGCTTCAGATGCAGTTACAACAAGGGATTGTGGCCGTCAATGGGACTCTGGCCTATGTTTCCCAGCAAGCATGGATCTTTCATGGAAATGTGAGAGAAAACATATTATTTGGAGAAAAGTATGATCACCAAAGGTAATATTAACTTTGAAAGTGTGAAGTACTTTTTGTGTTTGGTACACTCTGCTACAGAGGCTGATGTCATTGGTAATGATTGCTAAGTGGGTTTCTTTAATGAGTTCTAATTAAACATTCATCATACGTGGAAGGGTGTTGGTTTTTCTCTTCCTGATCCCAGAGTTCAGGAGAGGTGCCTTCTGCAGACCTGAGATCACACTCCCAGAAATGAATGGAATCAGCACTCCATCCCAATGCAGAGTAGCATATGTTCTGAGGTTTTCTGTAGCAGTGCATATGGTGTCTGACTGCAGAAAGAGGAGTCTGACAATTTTGCTTTAGGCCAAGTAACAGGAACTTTCCTTGAAACTGTGTGCAGCAGGCATGCAATTAATCAACCCTGAAACTATTAACTGACCCCAGAGCTGTCGGGATATGTTGCTGTTGATGTCCTCAACATGAAAGGAATGAAAACAAAAATCATAATTTTAAAATCCACAGATAGGACCATTATATTTAAGCTCTGGAAACACATTCTTAAGGTTCTTTGCCAAGTTTGATCTGTTGCCACGTACATTCTCTTACTAGAGTCCCATAACCAATCATTTAGGGGGACTATGGCATCATATCCCTGTGTTACAGAAGAGACTAAGGCTCAGAGAGGACAGCTGACCTGCCAAAGAGAGCTGACCTGCCAAACTCCATTCCTGCTGGCTGGCACTGGCCAGCATATGGGTTCTCAGCAAGAGAGATGTTACCTCCCCTGCTCGTCCCTGGTCATGACATCCTGCTGTCAAGAGGCTCTGTCACGGAGTCCTTAGCACTGGCCAAACTGCTCTTCCCAGCATCTCCTGGCCTCCTCCCAGCCCTGTCTGGAATGGCTTCTCTCCACAGAAGCAGACCAGAGGAAGGGATCTTGTCTTTATCTCTTGGGCAT